>SKCR01003392.1:0-64787 GCA_019454045.1 Zanthoxylum bungeanum | reverse complement strand
AAGCTATTGGTCGCTTTTCTTGCATAAGAACCGCTCCAATGCCTATCCCAAATGCGTCACACTCAATCTCAAATGTCTTCTCAGAGTTAGGTAGCGCCAAAACTGATGCACTGTACAACTTCATTTTAAGATCCTGGAATGCATGCTCTTGCTCCTCTCCCCATTTGAAGCCAACAGTTTTCTTCACTACTGTAGTCAGTGGTGCTGCAATACTACTGAAGTCTCTAACAAACCTGCGGTAGAAGCTTTCTAATCCATGGAAGCTTCTGACTTCTGTCACAGTTGTCGGTATAGGCCAATCCTGAATTGCCTTTACTTCTCTACATCAACTCGATGCCATCCACCCTTAGCACTTACAAAACCAAGGAAAACAATCCTATCTATACACAAAGTGCACTTACCAAAGTTAGCATACAGTTTTTCCTGCCTGCTCACACTTCAAGAACATGCTTCAAATGTGTAACATGGTCATCTAATGTTTTACTGTAAACTAAGATGTCATCAAAATAAACTACAACAAACTTACCTATAAATGCACACATAACATGATTCATCAATCTCATAATATGCTAGGTGCGTTTGTAAGACCAAATGGTATAACTAACCATTCAGACAAGTCATATTTGGTCTTAAATACAGTTTTCCACTCATCTCACTCTCTCATGCGAATTTGATGGTATCCACTTTTTAAATCAATCTTACTAAAAACTTTGGAACCATGCAATTCATCCAACATGTCATCTAGTCTAGGAATATGGTAACGATACTTTACCGTTATATTATTGATCGCTCGACAATCAACGCACATACGCCACGACCCATCTTTCTTAGGAACTAGAAGAACTGGTACCGCACAGAGACTCATACTTTCTATGACATACCCTTTCTCCATCAACTCCCTCACTTACTTCTGGAGTTCCTTCGTTTCCACCGGATTGCTTCGATAGGATGGTCTATTTCGGAATGACTGTGCCAGGTATGAAATCTATCTGGTGCTCAATACCTTTAATGGGTGGAAGCTCACTTGGAATGTCCTCCTGTCGGCATATCACTGAATTCTTGCAAAAGAGATTAAAATGGACACATGAAGTAAAGGGTCAATATTAGCAATACAAACACACATCGTTCCTTATAGACTAGTAAAATCATAAGCTTGCTAGCCTTAAAAACTCTCCTAGCTTCACCCTCACCAACGTAGAAGCTCTTTTTCACTCGCCATTTTGTTCCCCCTTAAGTTCACTCACACTCCCCTTGGGAACACTCAGGCCTTTAACCTTAATTTCCTTACTAGGTTCGATCACACTCCCCTCACGTGTTTTCTCCAAGGCTGTGTTTGCACTCTCGTTCTCTCTATCCCTCTCAAGTTGTAACTTGACTTGATCCTCGTGGACTTGTTTCGGTGTAAGTGGGTATAAAGTAATGGTTTTCCCTTATGCTGAAAAGAATACTTATTCTTGAACCCATCATGTATGACCTTCCTATCAAACTGCCATGGCCTGCCCAAAAGAATATGTCCCGCATGCATCGGTATCACATCACATAGGACATCATCCGTGTATGGCCCAATGGTAAAGCTCAATAATACCTGCTTAGTCACCTTTATTTCGACACAATCATTTAACCATAGCAATTTGTAAGGCTTGGGATGCTTCAAGCAATCTAATCCCAACCTCTCAACTAAAGTTTTACTTACGACATTAGCACAACTACCCCCATCAATGATCATACTACACCCCTTGCCATTCACACGGCATCTAGTATGAAATATGTTCTCCCTCTGCTGATCACTCTCATCCTCAACAATTTATGCATTCAAAACACGCTTGACAACTAAGGACAAGTTATCCAGTGGGTATGCAGCTCCCTATCTGTCACTAGTATCCTCAATCTCAGACTCATCATCATCAGCCTCAACCTCACTGTCGGTAGAATGTACCTCACCACTCTTCTTATCAATCACCAAGGTGTGCCTATTATAGTACTGTGAAGCATAGTGTCTCATCCTCACCACTCTTCTTATCAATCACCAAGGTGTGCCTATCATCATCAGCCTCAACCTCACTGTTAGTAGAATGTACCTCACCACTATTCTTATCAATCACCAAGGTGTGCCTATTAGGGCACTGTGAAGCATAGTGTCACATGCCCAAACACTTGAAACACTTGATGTCCTTAGTTTTTGCTGTTGTACTCTCAGGTTTCGGTCTAGCCTTGCTTGGTTCTGCAACTTCTTTAACCTTGGCACTAGGTTCGACCCTTGGCTTGTTAAAGCCTCCATCTCGTCGATCATTAGGAAACCATTTCCCCTTCCATGCAGAAGTAGTCTGAGTACCAAATCTGGATGTAGACTTCTTCTTCAATTGCCTCTCAACCTTGATAGCCATGTGAAACATATCCTCTAAATCAACATACTGATGCAACTCCACCATGTTGGCAATCTCTTTGTTCAAGCCCCTAGAAACTGTGCCATAGTAGCCTCTGCATCCTCTACTATTTCGCCCTGATCATGGCCACCTCCATCTCAGTATAATAATCCTCTACACTTTTGGCCCCCTAATACAAATGTTGTAGTTTCTGATACAACTCTCGGTAGTAATGGATGGGTATGAACCGTTTCCTCATGAGACCTCGAAGTTCTTCCCATGTCTGAATTGGCCTCTCATGATTCCTCATTCGATTGGTGACAATCTGATCCCACCAAATCATCGCATAATCAGTGAATTCCATGGCTATCAGATTGGTATTCTTCTCATCAGAGTAATGATGAAAATTAAAAATAAACTCGATCTTCTTCTCTCACTCCAAATACGCTTCAGGATCATTCTTGCCCCGAAAGTTTGGTATCTTTATCTTGATACTACTCAAATCACCATCAACATCACCATGTCTACCATAACCTCTCATGTCATAATTCTCACGTCTGTCATCAAATGCACCTCTACCATCAAACCGTCTATCCTTCATATCATTCCTCCTATCAAACCTCCTATTAGGCCTCCGATCAGGCCATCACTGGAATCTCTCCTCCTCATCATTAAGATCATCAGAATCATCAAACTCATTTTCAACTTCTTCTTCATCTGGTGGTACACGTCGTGGTGCCATATTCTGAAGTGGTGGTATATGCTGAGGTGGTGTGCTCTGGGAACACTGCCTGTTTGAATAATCTCTACTTCCCTGGACAACTTATCAAAAGTAGCATTCATGTTTTCCATCATATCCATAAACTTCCTTTCTAAAGCCTCAAGCTTTTTCATCCACTGTCAAACTAGTACCTGCCATCTCAAAGCTTCAACAAACATATTAGAAGAAACAAATATGTGAATAAAATTTATATAACCTCACATTCTCACACGCTCATGAGTTTAGACTCAAATACGTATCACTCCACTCCACTCGTGTTTGCACTCAATATACTACGAATATGACTTACCAAAAATCTCACAACAATGTGTAGTCTTCAATCTAGCATAAACAACAAGAAACTAATATAGGGAAAATGAAGTAATGCGAGTAAGACAAATATATAGACTCAATTCAAAGAAAACCTACAGCTAGAATAATTGGAATATGAAAATCAAAAACTAGAACAACAAACAAACAAGAATGCAAACAACTACAGACGTATGCAAATTCTAACGGAAATTTGGTGCTTCAATAGAAATTTTGTTGAATTAACCCTTCACACACACCCAAATGATAAAATAGAACCAATGAAATTTAACCAAAATTTTGAACTTTTTACTTTTTTTACTTTTTGTTTTTTTTTTTTTTTGCTTTTTTTTTTCAGATCACTTGAGCTCTAAAATTTTTTCTAAGTGTTGACCGGTTTGGAGTCCGGTATATGACAAGTATGGTTGCTTCCCAGTTCCAGTAGCTATGTTTTAAATACAGATTAACCGATATGGAGACCGATATGTGTTTATGAAGACCGGTATGGGTCTATGGAGATCGGTATATGACCGGTATGGTACTGGTATGGGTGCTTACCGGTTCCAGTAACTATGTATGTTGGATAATTATGATCCATAGCATCACTATTTGTACAGAACATGGTGTTGTTGTACAAATTAACTATGTGACAAAGAAAATTGCTCTTTCATCATTTGTAATTAGATTACCGGAATATATAAATGATAAAAGTCCATATGATTAGTTCCGGATTAATAAGATATGTGACAGTATTACTCCACTAATGTTTAATCATTAAAACATCCCTAGTCGTAGTATTATCGAGATTGGACATCGATAATGCGGAATAGACTAGTATTGTACTTGTGCGCGTTGTGGGAGCATAACGGCATAGGTCTCATATATTTAACTATTGGATACTTGTGCAAGTGTGATAGAAGGTTGTGTTTACCGATGGTACGGAAACAGCTTCGCTCTGGATAGACCCCTAAGAATTCCATTGGTAATATGACTATGTGTCTATGAAAGTCTGAATCAGGGTAAATGTATTTGGTCTTAACCTGAGACTTACATCGCTAATACTTGCGACAATCAGTATACTTTGGTTTTGGTCGTCCAGGGCTTTAACACGTTCTGTGTACGCCTCTTCTGGGTATACTGAGAATCGTAGTGTATTGGGTGTGATGTCAATATAGAAGTATCCCTCCAGTCATATGGAGATGATGATCATGCAAGATACGAAACTAGTACTCTTTAGTACTGCAGTCATCGGGATAATATGACTAGGTCATGATTATCCGATTATAGAGACTAGTTACCAGAGATCCGATATATGTTTCGTACGGGGCAGACACAATTCCAGCCTCAGGCCTTGCATGTGACATCCGATACTGGATCACAATACGCAATACTATGTATACTACGCCTGATACAGATTATATATTCCTTTAAGAATATTTCTGGAGAATTGGGTAGGCATGGTGCCTTGCTAGAAGCCAACCATGTCTTGTAAATTGGTTAAAACGTAGTACTAGGTACGTACGTGTTCAGATAGTCCGATGACCTGATTTAATGCCAACATATCCAGGGATCTCATGGGTCGCTTCCCGAAGATTCACAGATGACGTATGACTCGGACATAATTAATCTGGGATTAATTATAAAAGAGAGAAAATTAATCTGTGTTAAGTACGGAGAAATTTTATCTGGGATAAAATACTATTAAAAGAGAGAGAACAATTAATTTGGAATTAATCGATAAAATAATATATTCGATATATTAAACGAAATTAGATTTCGACGCTGAATTAAAATTAAATTTTAATTCGGGCGAACGAGTTAATTTAGAATTAATTCGCTAGCGATGTGAATAGTAATTTTGCTAGGCATAATTATTTAATTAAATTTGATTTAATTACGTCGCAACAGAAAATTCGTTAATTCAGAATTAGCGAACCCGAGCCCGGGATGTATTGCGGGCCCACTCGGATTTTGAATCAAGTGGGGCCCACATGTCACATCACATGTCACATCACTACTCAACTTTGTCACTTTAAGTTGATGGAAGTTGTTGGTAGGTGATTGTGTGTAAAACACACAAGTGTGATGGTTTGAAAGATATTTTACCATTTTTATTATTTTTGGTATATGATTTTCTTTTTGGTAATTAGATTACACAACACTCATCTCTCTTTTCTCCCTCTCTCACGCCCAAAATACTTTTCCTCTCCAAAACCTTGGCTTGGACGAGAGTTGCAAGGACAAGGTGGACAATTTTGTTGCAAAATTACCAAGTGCTAGCACACACAAGGAGTCATTCAAAGGTGATAGGGAAACCAATCCATGAGTTTGGAACTCAAGAATCTCATTCACAAAGCTTGGAGCTTGAAGATCAACTTGAAAGGAGGGCTTGGCCGAATACAACAAGGAGAAAATTTTGTGTTCAACGCATCCAAAATCCGATCAAAGTGAGTATTTTCCGCATTCTTACTTTGTTGTATTCACATATTTCATTGCTTAATTTGATCTTTGTTTGACCTAGAAAACCCAACAATGGTATCAGAGCCATAATTGAGCATGAAATTGATTTAGGGTTCTTAAACTTTAATTTGGGGCTTTTATGATTAATGCATGATTTCTTCAAATTGAGTGTTTGGTTGATGTTAGATGATGATTACTTAGAGTTTTGCATCATTGGATTTGTGTAAAATTGATTAGAATAATTTTCCCAAAATCCTTATGTGTTCCCGAATATGACCCTAGTATAAGCTCATGTGAATTTTTTGAATTTTAGACAATTGGATGTGTTTAAAATGCATGGGATATATTATTTTGTGATTTAATTGGATTGAAATCAAAATTGATATAAAAAGTCCCTAATTGTCGTGAGCTTATGGAAGCATGTTGGATTGATTTTGCTTCAATTTGTGTTGGACATAAGTTGATTAATTAAAGCATGATTAATTGTGTAAATTGGTATTTTCGAAATGTTGATTTAATAATTAATTATGGCTAATACACTTTAATTGATTAAATTATGATATTTGGAATATTGGAATTTAATTAGTTGGGCTTAATTTGGAATTGGGCTAAAAATGTTGTATTTGGGCTTAATGGGCTTGGTTGGGCAATG
Organism: Zanthoxylum bungeanum; assembly: GCA_019454045.1. Classification (NCBI taxonomy): domain Eukaryota; kingdom Viridiplantae; phylum Streptophyta; class Magnoliopsida; order Sapindales; family Rutaceae; genus Zanthoxylum; species Zanthoxylum bungeanum. Next base: position 58,243 of record SKCR01003392.1, on the reverse strand, counting down.
TTTGGTTAAGGATAATTGGTTGGATCCAATTGGGCCTAAAACCATTTCCATAAAGTCCAAATATAATTTAATGGGCCTTTAAAATTTAATTGGGCCTAATGGGCCTGAATTGATTTTTGGCAAAGGGTGATTCCTTATTGGGCTTTGGTTGCCAAAGTCCATGCATTATAAATTAATTGAAAGCCCATTGGACTTTAATTAAATTGACATTGGATGTTAATTGGGCTTTGAGACCCGTTAAGATTAGATTTAGAATCTAAGTCGCAAAGGCTCATTAATAAAGTGTAATTATTTAATTTGGAATTAAATAAAGAATTAGTATTGAATACTAATTTAATAAAGAATTAGTATTGTAGTTTGATATAATTCAAGAATTCGTACTTTGAGTACTTATTCTTAAACGAGTTGGACTCGCGCAAATCAAATCGTTGTTTGAACATTGGATGGTCATTAATCAAAGATTAATTAATTGGACTAGATTGATTGATAACATGCTTTGTGTGAATACATGGATGTGATGTATGAATAATGTATATCGGATGGATATTAGATGGGTGAGGGCAATTTTGGAAATTGTTGTAATAAATTTAGAATTTATTAAATTGGACCTGCGTGTCCAGCCTATTACCTATGACTCTTTGTATTTCTCTTCTCACATATTCCCCTCAATGTAAATGAGGTTTCTTTAGAAGTGTTATGTAATTGGATATAAGTTATAATTGTGCTAGCCGGGGAGAGGAAATGGAGTGATTTGTTCTAGGAACAATTTGTGAGATATCCATCCGCATATCATTATTAATTTATTTACCGCGCCTTATTATGCTTTTAGAATGCATGCTTAAAGGTGTATGATGAGACCTAATCAAAGATAATTAATGGTTTCCAATTACGCGAAAAACCCTCTACAAATATTAAGCGTTTTCCTTCCATTGAGTGATTCTCTCTCAAGATCCAAGATTGGCACTGGTTTGTTGGCCAAAGTCAAGACCTTTGTCCATCGCAGATGTGTTTGAATCATGAAGGCTTTGTTCCATATCGCATGTCTTGTCCAAGTTGTGATTTGTTGACCAAAGTCAAGATCACTTCTTGTCCATCGACATCGATTACAAAGCTTTCCAAAGTCAATGGGTCCGTTTAACTGGAATCATTAAGTTTGTTGTGCCAAAGCCCATGCTTAGTTGATTCAGAGGAAAAAAGGTTAGGGAATATATTGGATATATTGGCATATATTAGATCTATGTTTCGGACTTGGATGTCCACCTACTGGATCTAGGAATTGGATGAGATCCAATTGATCTTAGAGATCTACCTAGTTAAATATCATACAGGTTGTTGGCCAAAGTCAAGGTTGTGTTTTATTTAACGGGATCCTAGCCCACTAGGAAACAAGGTTTCCCGAGTACTCAACAAGGGTTAGAGGCTCGCCGAAAAATAGTGGGAGGCAAGTATTAAATTTGCAATTTCGTTTAGATACTTGCCAATACGCGCTCATTTCATTTTTCGTCATTACATAAATATATTAGTTGGACTAATATTTAAATGTTATTTTTAATTAAACAGTTAGACTGTATTCAAACTACTACATTTATAGTTGATTATATAATTGGATTATAGTAATCAATATATTTGAATTTAACCAATCAAATTATAGCTGATTATATAGTTAGACTATAATAATCATTATATTTATTGTACCCGAAAACATTGATTAGATAGTTGGACTATTGGAATCAAGATAACTGAAAGATTAGCGTTTAGAACATAATCCTGGGAGAAAATGTCTTTAAACAGCTTTAATTTTGAAATTGGGAATAGAACCTCAGGATAGTCCTGGGAACTAAGAAGTTACTCTATTTGATAGAGAAACCTCTCGGGCCTAAGCCCGGAGTTGAACAAATAGTGGAGCATGAGCTTTGGAAGACTCATGGTGATGATAACTTTAGTGCTCAATCCGTTATGCTTATCGCAATGACTCTTTAATTCCGTCGTCAGAATTAAGGATTAGATCCTTATACCATGATGTTGAAATTAAAGGATCTTTATAGATATATTCTTAGATCTTAGAAGTATGAATTGCAAAAGAAGCTCTTTCGCTCGTGTATGTCAGAGGGTACATCTGTCGAAAGCTGGGCATTACCTACATGGCCGACACTACCAAATATTTGATCTTATAGTCTCTACCCGAAAACTGGGGCAGGTTCATTATGAACCAAGAGTAAACTCTTAGAGATTTGATGGCTATGCTCAAAGAGGTAAAGCCAGAGCTTCTAAAAGGGGCAAAGGAAAAATCATCACTGTCTTCTAGGAAGACAAATGACATATCCCAAGATGTCTGCCTAAACTGTGGCAAACGGGGTCAATTAAGCGTGACTGCCGTATGGACAAGGCAGACATGAAGGAAGTGAAGGCGGGGCAAGGCTCCGGCTTCAAGTATGTTTGTCATAAACATGTTCACTATTAGTTTCAAAATTGGATTTTGATACTAGATGTGGTACATAAATATATACTAATGTGCATAATCTGCTGATTAGCAGGAGACTGACTTCAGATGAGATCCACCTACGAGTCGGAAATGGGACGAGAGTCGTTGTTTTAACCGTAGAATCCTAAGTTTAGGAACTACCCTTTGGGTATGTACTTAAATTAGGAAACTGTTATAATGTACCTAGTTTGACTAAAAACATTATCTCCATATCTAAGTTTAACCCGTTGCGGGTATACCTTTATATTCTAGAACACTAAGTGTTTTATTTTATAAAGATGATATTGAGATAAACACATTAGATGTGAATAACAGTATTTATATTTTTAATATAAAATAATCTCATACATATAGCATGACAAACAAATAGCTCAAACTCAATTAATCAGATGAGACTTATTTGTGGCATTGCTGTCTGGAACACATTAACAAGACTCGTATATGCACACTTTCGAAGAGTGGGTACTAGGACAGATTTAATTCTAATTCAAATGATGTCTACGAATCTAGTTTATTAGGCAAAGTACCTATAACACCTTTTACTTGGTAAAAGTGCAAGTGCCACCGATTGTTAGCCCTCATTCATAGTGACGTAAGTGGGCCCATATCTAGCTAGGCTAGAGGTGGATATGAATACTTCGTAACCTCTACGGATGTGGCATCGTGTTATGGTTATGTGTATCTTATGAAACACAAGTCAGAAACTTTTAGAGTTTCGACACTAAGTAGATAGACAGACCGGCTAAAGTATTAAACTGTCACGGTTAGACCATGGTGGAAAGTACTTAAGCAATAAGTTTCTCGACTATTTGAAAGAGTATGGTATTCTTTCATAGTGGACTCATCCCGGAACTCCTCAATTTGACGGTGTGTCCGAACGAAGAAACCGATTTTTTTTTGACATGATAAGGTTAATGATGAGTCGCTCTGAGCTACCATTTTCCTTCTAGGGATACGCATTAAACAGTGCAATACTTATTTTGAATAAGGTTCCATAAAAATCTATTAGACAGACTTCATATTAGATATGACTAGGAAACAAACTGGGTTTTCTCATTCCTGAAGATTTGGGAATGCTAGTCATATGTTTAGATGATGCCAAACTAAAACCCAAATCGGATAAGTGCCTAATTTGTGGGTTATCCTAAGGAAACCAAAGTTAGTACTTATACAACTCACAAGAGAACAATGTAATTGTTGCTCTCCATGCGGTTTTCCTAAGAGGAATACCTATATGCAATGGTAAATGGGAGGAAAGTAAAACTCAATGAAAATCATAGTAATACTGTTCCAAGCACTGATTCTTTAACGGAACACAAACAGTTCATCAGGGATGAAACTGTACCACAATCTTCAAATACACAAGAACCGCGCAAGTCGGAGAGAGTCAGAAAACAACCTAGGAGGTATGGGTTTCTGATATCACCTCGTAAAGATGTCAATCTTATTGAGGAACACGAACCGGCTACGTATGAGGAAGTGATACAAGGTATCGACTCCTTTTATGGAAAAGTGTCATGATGTCCGAAATGGATTCCATGTATACCAACCAAGTTTGGATACTGGTTGTTGTACCGGAAGGCATTGCGCCTATTGGTACTATATGAGTATTCAAGGAAGACATACATGGATGGCAACATACAAATGTACACAGCTAGACTTGTACATAAAAGGTATCGTCATCAATATAGTGTCGATTACGACGAAAACTTTTACATGTTTCCATGGTTAAATCCATTTGGATAATGCTTGCTAATGCTGCATATTTCATTCATGAAATATGGCAGCTGAACATCAAAACCGCTTTCCTTCAATGGAAACCTTTTGGAGGATGTTTACAACATCCTGACGGTTTTGTCGTACCAAAACATGCAAACTAGGTTTGCAAGTTAAATCGATCCATTTATGGATTGAAACAAGCATTGCGTTCTTGGAAATAACATTTTGATAAGATCATAATGGTATATGATTTAATTCAAAATGAATATAATTCTTGTGTATATAAGAAAGAAAATGGGAGCGCACTGATAATGATTGTCCTATATATAATGATGATATGTCATTTCTTGGAAATGACATTCCCATAATACAATCAGTGAAAGCTTGGCTTTTATGAAAATTCTCCGTAGAATACTTGGGAGAGACAACCTTTATTCTAGGAATAAGGATCTACTGGGATAGATCTAAAAATTGTTGGCACTCTCCGCGAAATCGTACATTGAAAGATATGTACGCGACCTGGTGTCTCATATGCTTTGAGCATATGGAGTCACAATCAGTCCAATCCAAGTGATAGTCACTGGATTGATGTTAAGAACATCCTTAAGTATCTTAGATGAACTAAGGATGCTTCCTTAAGCTATGGAGGAGGAGAACTTGAAGTGACTGGGTTCACCGTTGCAAGTTTACAAACCGACAAAAACGACTATAAGTCGTAATAAGGGTACTATATAGTTTGAGTAACGGAACAGTGAGCTAGAAATCTTCCAAGCAAGATACTGTTGTCGAATAAACAAAAAAAGCGAAATATTACTGCAGCTGAGGCAGCAATGGAAGCAATTTGGATCTAAATAATCCTAATTGGATTAGGAATAGTTCTGTTAGCGACTGAGCTAGGCTACAGCACAGGCTAAAGAATTAATGGTCTCATCAATGATCCAAGTATGTACTTCGACTATTTCATCTGATTCGTCAGATCATACATCGTGGCGATGTGATGATCGAATAAAACGCATCAGATGATAACATTTCAAATCTGCTGACGAAAGCAGTTTCTCAGCAGAAGTTTGAGCGACCCGTATATAGTTCAAGTGTAGGACACTTGAGTGATTGGCTATATGCCAATTGGGAGATTGTTGGACAATTATGACCCATAGCATCACTATTTGTATAGAACATGGTGTTGTTGTACAAATTAACTATGTGACAAAGAAAATTGCTCTTTTATCATTTGTAATTAGAATACCGGGATATATAAATGATAAAAGTCCATATGATTAGTTCCAGATTAATAAGATATGAGACAATATTAATCCACTAAGGTTTAATCATTAAAACATCCTTAGTCGTAGTATTATCGAGATTGGACATCGATAATGCGGAATAGACTAGTATTGCACTTGTACGCGTTATGGGAGCATAACAGCATAGTTCTCATATATTTAAGTACTGGATACTTGTGCAAGTGTGATAGGAGGTTGTGTTTACCGATGGTACGGAAATAGCTTCGCTCTGGATAGACCCCTCGGAATTCCATTGGTAGTATGACTATGTGTCTATGGAAGTCCGAATCAGGGTAAGTGTATTTGGTCTTAGCCTGAGATTTACATCGCTAATACTTGCGACAATCAGTATACTTTGGTTTTGGTCGTCCAGGGTTTTAACAGGTTTTGTGTACGCCTCTTCTGGGTATACTGAGAATCGTAGTGTATTGGGTGTGATATCAAGATGGAAGTATCACTCTAGTCATATGGAGATGATGATCACGCAGGATACGGAACTAGTACTCTTTAGTACTGCAGTCATCGGGATAATATGACTAGGTAATGATTATCCGATTATAGAGACTAGTTACCAGAGATCCGATAAATGCTTCGTACGGGGCAGACACAATTCCAGCCCCAGGCCTTGCATGTGACATCCGATATCGCAATACGCAATACTATGTACACTACGCCTGATACATATTATATATTCCTTTAAGAATATTTCTGGAGAATTAGGTAGGCACGGTGCTTTGCTAGAAGCCAACCATGTCTTGTAAATCGGTTAAAACGTAGTACTAGGTACGGACGTGTTCGGATAGTCCGATGACCAGATTTACTGCCAACATATCCAGGGATCTCATGGGTCGCTTCCCGAAGATTCACCGATGACGTATGACTCGGACATAATTAATCTGGGATTAATTATAAGAGAGAGAAAATTAATATGGGATTAATTACGGAGAAATTTTATCTGGGATAAAATACTATTAAAAGAGAGAGAACGATTAATTTGGAATTAATCGATAAAATAATATATTCGATATATTAAACGAAATTAGATTTCGACGTGAAATTAAAATTAGAATTTAATTCGGGCGAATGAGTTAATTTAGAAATAATTCTCTAGCGATGTGAATAGTAATTTTGCTAGGCATAATTATTTAATTAAATTTTATTTAATTACGTCGCAACGGAAAATTCGTTAATTCGGAATTAGCGAACCCGAGCCCGGGATGTGTTGCGGGCCCACTCGGATTTTTAATCAAGTGGGGCCCACATATCACATCACATGTCACATCACTAGTCAACTTTGTCACTTTAAGTTGATGGAAGTTGTTGGTAGGTGATTGTGTGTAAAACACACAAGTGTGATGGTTTGAAAGACATTTTACCATTTTTATTATTTTTGGTATATGACTTTTTTTTTGGTAATTAGATTACACAACACTCATCTCTCTTCTCTCCCTCTCTCACGCCCAAAACACTTTTCCTCTCCAAAACCTTGGCTTGGCCGAGAGTTGCAAGGACAAGGTGGAATATTTTGTTGCAAAATTTCCAAGTGCTAGCACACACAATGAGTCATTCAAAGGTGATAGGGAAACCAATCCATGAGTTTGGAACTCAAGAATCTAATTCACAAAGCTTGGAGCTTGAAGATCAACTTGAAAGGAGGGCTTGGCCGAATACAACAAGGAGAAAATTTTGTGTTCAACGCATCCAAAATCCGATCAAAGTGAGTATTTCCGTATTCTTACTCTGTTGTATTCACATATTTCATTGCTTAATTTGATCTTGGTTTGACCTAGAAAACCCAACAATGTAATCTCCAGGTAGACCGGTATTGAGGCTGGTATGGGACCGGTATGCCGGTCATCGACATATCAGAAATACAAAAACACTAAAAAAACACAAAAACTAAGAATCAAGATGAACAAATATCTTGATAACCAACAAACACAATAAAGACTAAATCAAAAACACAAAGTAAAGATAGAAAAATTAGACCTTGGAACCCTAAGATCTAATACCAAATGACGCGGAACTCACTTGGATGTTTAAGGCCAAGCAAACCCCTCGAAACGGATAGAACCCCAAGCACCGCGAATTTGATTTTGCAGGAAAAAAACCCTTCCAAGGCCACAAAGAAGACCCACAAAGAACTTGTCTTTGAGAACCCTTAGATGATTCCTTGTAGTGTTCTGCTAACACGGAGACGCCACTAAGATTGCCATGCCTTAGATAAGTCGATTGCATGAAATAAGGGGAATCCCTCCCTTAAGCAATTTTGGACAAAGCGAAGCTTTCAAAATGAAGTAAAATTTCGAAAATGGATCATTGATTTCATTAAGAAAGAAATTTTATAATATATAGTACAATGAAGGAAACCCTAATATGTGCAAAAATACCAAAACACCCTAACTTGCTAACTAATGGCTATTAAAGGCTATGCCCTTAATAGTCATTTGATAATCTAGATAACATAACATAAATGTCAAAAAAAGTGGCTAAAGTCTTCAACAACTTTGCCAAAAAATTCAACAAAAACAAAAAACAACAAAACCATAAAAATCCAACAAAGGTGTCTAATAAGTCAACAAATGTGACAATTGTTTCCAAAATGTCTAAAGTTGTCTCCTTGCCCCCAAAAGCTCCTAAATTCCGTGGCCTTCATGTAACTAGGCCCAAATTATGTGTCTCAAGCCCATTAAGTCTTTTCTTGGTCGAATTTTTGGTGTCGGACTTGATTCGGCTAGATTCATCAAAAGGCACTTGACTTCCAAATTGCTGGTGCATCAATCTGGTATGATTTGGGTCAAGTGAAATAGCTTTGGACCCACTCCATAGAGGCCCTCATGTGTTGTCATTATGCCATGGAGTTGTGTGTCACACTCAATCATGGTATTCTGTGCTAGCCCCGCCATTGCGTCTCTGATCTTCTTAGCTCTTTGGCGTGTGATTGGCCCGATGGCACTTGCAAAGACTCCATCATATTGTTGGTCATGACATCTAATGTTCCTTGAGTGGCTGGATTCATGTCAGGACCTGAAGAGGAAGGCTGTGAACTCAAGTCTCTCATCATCTGAAAATACCGCTCCATATCTGCGATATTCTGTTTGAGATCAAGCACCTCTTCATTTCTCTTCTGCTGCTCTTCCTCTAGTCGGTGGTGTACCTCTTCATTCAGTCATTGTTGTATAGTCTGCATCTCAATCCTAACTCATTCTTGTACCCGCTGCTCAAATGTATCATCACCATTAGTACCGTAGTACGATCTACCTAAGCTGCATAACGAATCTGGATATGAAAGCGATGCAAGAGAGCCGAGACCGTACACTCGGCGTTTCTTAGTATCCGCTCCACCGATATCAAAGTATAGGCGATTGGTGTCGAGCTGAGTCTCAGGCTCACCAGACCCCTTTGAAAACTGAGATGTAATCGCTATCATTTGCTCCATAGCAGCCTACCATTAATAAAAATATATATAAGAAAGAAAAAATGATTTTGAAAAGAAAAAAATAAAAAATATTTAATTTATAAACAAAAATTTACATTAATGTCGCTCGATCTCTTGTCAACAAAAGTACCATCATTCTTTATGTGCATATGCTTAAACACCTCATAGCATGTGGGTGCACGTCCTAACTGAGATTCCTATTTAAAAAAATACAGAATTAATAAATAAGTTTAATAAAATTAATAAAAATATTCGCATGTTTAAAAATCTAAACATATCAATAGAATGTTGAATGGTAGACCTCGAGCCACCGGTGTGTTTAGAAACACCTGATCCTTCTCCAGCCTTCTCGGTCTTTCTATTTTTTGATGCTTGCTGAGATTTTAATTTAAACTCTGTACTACTCCAATACTCCTGCCATTTATTCCAAACATTATCTGGAACGCAGAGTGGCTTCTCTCATTCTTTATATGTATAGCGTCATTTACAGAGTTTATCGTTATATCAATTCTGACACACATTATTCCATGTAGTCCTAACAGCGACCGCATGCGCAGAATCCCACTGATAAAATTTCTGTAAAATTAGAAACAATTTGAATAAATAATTAGTAATAAAAAATGACAAATAATACATTACATATAATAATAATATACATGAAATTCATCCCAATAGTACTCGTTTATGTCTTTATGCACTTTAGTCCACTATGTGCCCTCATCTGTAAATTTCTCCTTAAATATTTATCCTATCCTGCGAGAGGCCGAAGGTATGAACCTGCGTATAAAATAGTAAATAAATATTTAGAAGTTAGGAAATCTTCGATGAGTCGGTCAGTGTTTATCGAATAATTACCTACATGTCTATTTGAGTCTCCAATGACTCATGGATCACTAGGATAAACCATTGGACCAAGTCTCGATATACGACATGTACCAGTCTTAGCGGATTTTACTAACCGATCCGTATTAGTAAATCTTGACCAGAAACTTTATTTCAGAATATACAACTTATAGTGACACTTCCCAATGTCAATTACAACCTATGTATTAACTGCGCACTACGTTGTAAATCCTCGGGTCCTTGTCTAATATATACATATGACTAAACCATATTTAGTTTTATTCTAATCAAATTAGATCGAATATATAAGACAAGAGGTGCTACCATAAATATGTAATATTATGGAAAATGAATTATTTGTATTAATGAACCAAACATAAACACGATCCGGATTGGCGCTCCAAGCACCAACCCTAACAATTTCTCACACTTGCTCTAGTGCCAATCCATGGTATCATATACACATCTTAATGTTTGGATATTCAAGTGCACCACCCCAAACTGCACCGACTGCTGAATCATCTGAATGTATGTCTTGATATCACAAATGTTTGCAAGCATGAGTGGCAGGACAATACAAGATGATGAACCCGTCAACCACAAGGATTGTCCTATCCCGATGGGTATTGGTGGTGCTTCTTCCAAGGGTTCGGTTCCCAATTGTTCATGTTGAGCTACGTTTCTTGATCTTCTCGCCTATCCCTTCTCAACTGTCGGAGGGTTCTTTCGATTTCTGAGTCAAGCGGAAGGAATTCACAACTTCTACTCTATTTCATGTAATCGCTCGAGAACCTTACTTAGAACTAGAGTGATAAAAAAAGAATGACTAGATATTAGTAAACTACTTAGGCCTAAAATTAATAATAAAGGTTATAATAAGTCCCCAGCAATGGAGGTAAAAAATTGATCGTGATTTTCACATGTTACGCAAGTGCACATATCGCTCAAGTAATATAAAAAGTTATCGATCCCACGAGGACTTATCACCTACGTTACTAATTATTAAGACTAATTACCTACGAGTATCTAATTAAAATCAAATGTGATTTTAATTTAAGTTGAACTGAGGCTAATGCAAAAAAATATAAATTGGAAATTTGTTAAGATAATCAATGAAAACATCCAGGGTTGTAAATCCACCCAGTATTATTGTAAAGATGAATTGGTTATCCTATATTTGTGTAATATATTGGTTTATTAACCTGGAATACTAAGATATCCACAAGCCTCTTTCGATGGTCAAGTGAAAATATCCAAAGTAAATTAATTAATTATATTTCTATGTTAAATGAATAACCTCGAATTCATTAAGAACAAGTTCCAATTATGGCTACACCCGCCCTACAGGTATATTTCTATCCTGGAGGGAAATACCTAAGATGAGATCGTGTACTATTGAATCTAAGGTTAAACCTAAAATTTCTTTTTCAAGTTCATCTAAGTTTACCACATCAATCTTATTGGTGATCAGGCAACAAGAAACATTAAGCATAAGATTCAATAAATAAACCAAAACATCACACAAAATATAAGAAAATGAATTTATAAGTTCATAAATACGGGTTTCATCACAACCTCAGATTAGAGGTTTAGTTACTACACATGCTCAGAAACTCTAAATAATTAAACAAAGATAAACAAAACATTAAGGAAGTAAAGGAAAGAAGAAACTATGTCGAGATCGACAGTCATTCGCTTCTTACTGTTGAGTTCCTCTGATGTGTTTTTATCTTCTCCTTCAAAAATCTCTTTTGGTGGTTGTAAAATTAGGTTATGGAACTCCCTTTAGGTTCTGGGACAAGTTATTGTTTATATAGGAGGTCCGGGGGGTGTTCCTGCTTAAAAACCGAGTCTGGGCTGAATTTGGTACGCAGAGCGCGTCGGGACTCGTGTTGCTGGTGTCGCGACTCACCCTTTACTTTCACCGGCGCATCGCGACGCGCCATGGTGGCGTCACGACGCGCCACTTCAACAGCTCACTAGAATGTTGTATTCATTTGCGCGTCGGGACGCGCATTACAGTATTGGGACTCGCATTTTGACTCCGAACTTGCTATAATTTGCTCTGTATTTTGCTGCTTTCATCCCCCGTTGATTCCATTGAGTCTCGATATTATATTTACCTACAAAACGAACCCAAAACATATCAAAGCACTCAAAAAACTCGAGATAACTACTAAAACATCAAGCTATAGGGGCGGCAAATATATGCATATGAGTCGCTCATCACACGACTAGAGAACACTCGGTCAAAGCAATCTTCTAAAACCCTTATTCTTCCTCCTATTTTCCCCTTATTTTTCTTCTCTTTTTGGAGTGTTTCAGGTTTGGAGGCTGATGGAATACCATGGAAAAAAATGCTATCCAACCCTAATTTAGAAATTTACATTAAATAGGATAGTCCAAAAAGGTAAAATGTCATCACTGTCTGTTAAAGAAACAATCAACGAATGTAATAATTTTATTTAAACAGAAACTTGTAAACGTAATACAAATCAAAACCAGAAACTAAAACAAGTAATCAATCTCAAACCAACAGAAACTTACAGAATCAACAACAAACACTTACAGTGCAAGTAAACGAAATCAATAAACTCACTGACTTGAAGATTGAGGCTAGCGTAAATACTATGTCCTATAGCAGAATTTCGTCCATACTCTTGTGCATGTAGTTCTTTGGACGTCTGCCACCAGGATTCAACAATCTGTAAGTCGAATCTCTGCACTGAAATTCGACCCCTGGCGAATCTACTAGATGTTTTTGCTTTTGTTTTCAAGATCAATCAGATCGAAAAACGTTGGAATGTATTATGTATATCTTTCATATATCTTCCTCTGGCCTCCTATTTCTTTTATATAGAAATCAAAAAATGGTGGTTGTAGTTAAAACGTTTTTAGTTTTTCAATAAGTCTGAAGAGGTGTGTTGATCAGACACAAGTCTTCATATTAAGACCAAATTCAAAAATAAAAAAAACGTTTTATTAAATAAGGCATTTAATAATCATATGAGCCCATCCACACACATAAATATATTAATATTTATTAATCAAATGCCACATCAACAACCCATCCACACACATCCAAGCCATACATCAAAGCCCAAGCCCAAACCCAAGCCTTATCATTCCAATTTAATATAAGTGTGCAAAGTCCACTTATAAACTTTTCATATTCCCTTAACATTTCCAATGTGGGATTACTATCACTATTTGATATACAAACTCTTACACTGTCCATGGGGCGGTACCACAATGTTAAGGTTTAGGTGTCGCGTCACTAGATTCTATGCCACAGTACTGTAGACTAGTGTTGTGGCACTATAGAGTGGCACTACGATGCTGGTTCTTTAAGGCCGCGACACCAAGTGTTGCAAAGTGCAAACTCTATGGCTCAATTTTGTACTGCATCGAGCTGTAGGCTGAGCCGCAGAGTGTGCACTACTTCTGAAATCCAATGCCTTTTAGTCTAGTTTTTGTTGTGCATTGCTTTCTCTAAGTCGTTGAACATCCCAAATCTGCAAATCCAATATAAAAACAAGTAAAGCCGTACAAATACTTCTCAAAGACTAGCTAAATGTAGCTTACATTGGTGTAAATATGTGTATCTTTACCACTAATCAATATGCATGCCTAGGGATTTCACTTTTTCTCATGTAATTTACTTTATTCTTTCCACCAAGAAATTATATACAAAAGAATGGGAAAAGACATAACAATAAATATGAAGAAAGTGGATAAAATATCGATTTCATGTCTACGATAAAGTCCTTAGTGTTAGTAATCTTGTCTATGGTCTCATGCCTCCAATATAAACTTAAGGATATGAGTTCAAGTTTCTACTGAGATTTATTGGTGTGTGAGTTTAAAATATATATTTATTTATTACGGCAAAAAACACTACAAGAATTATGGCTTTTAGCGTCCAACAATTTAGCGTCGTAATTAAAATTCGACGCCAAATATCAGGCTTTCAGCGACGAAAATAATTTTCGACGCCAAATATTCAACTTTTTTGTCGAAAACAGTTATCGACGCTAAAAGTACACTTATAGCGTCGAAAAATATTCGACACTAAATTATTTTACTATTCCAATAATTTTTGCGCTAAATGTTATACTTTTAGCGTCAAAACTATTATTCGACGCAAAAACCAAGACATTTAGCGTCGACTAAGTAGCGTCGCTAAAGGTTTATGAAGATTCCACCGACAATCCTTTAATCTTTAGCGTCTAAATTTATGTCGACGCTAAAAATCGGACATTTAGCGTCGAATAAACTATTTCGACGCTAAAAATAACAACAATTAGCGTCGAATTTATTGTTTCGACGCTAAATATAGATTAAAATGCAGAATGCCACCAACCCTTCTCCCCTTCTGTTTTTTCTCCCATTATCTTCATTTCATCCTCTGAAATCTCAGAATCTGTCATCTGCAACCTCACAACTCTCATACAAATTTTCAATAAAATTGTAATCAATTTTCCATAACGTAAGTCTTCTTTTATATTTCTTTATTATTTTTCAATTTTTATTAACTAATAGAATTTTCTGTAAACTATTTACTTTATCAACTAAATATATATGTATATGCTTAAATAAATAATTAATGAATTAGTAATGTTGATGAGTGTAATATGATATTTAATAATTATATTATTATATTTAGGTATTTCGCTTAAATTGATAGAAATTGGATGAGCTCGCTGGATAGATTGAGTGTTGAATATCGTAATGGAGTGTATGAGTTTATGGAAGTCGCAAAGCAACACATTGATGTAGAAGGTCGTGTTCGGTGTCCATGTGCAAATTGTTTGAATAGGAAAAGGAACGGTTAGATTAATTTCATAATCATTTATACATGCCAGAAATATCAGCAACTTACCGTACGTGGATTTATCACGGTGAGCAGTATCATTCTCAGTCACGGTTTATTGATTCTGGTGAATGGAGCAGTATAGTTACAATCAACCTGTAAACGATGAGATAATTGATGCTTTGCATGACTTACAAGGTCCACAACTTGGTCATAGTGTCAGTGGTGACATTCCAGTGTTAAGTGGAAATGATCAAAATTTATTTAGTGAACTACTTGATGAGGCAAAAAAAATTCCATTTGAAGGTGCTGGAATGTCGATCTTGAATTTCGTTGTGAAATTATCACACATTAAAGTGATCAACAGAATGACCAACAAAAGTATTGATATGATGCTAGAGTTACTGGGCCAAATGTTACCGGTTGGAAGCAATTGCCTAAGTCGTACTACGAGGCAAAGAAAATGTTACGTGATCTGGGAATGGGGTATGAATCCATTCATGCTTGTAAGTATGATTGTGTATTATTTCGTGCCAAGTATGAATCACTTGAATGTTGTCCGATATGTGGTGAAAGTCGGTACAAAGTCCGTGGTACGGGGAAGAAAGTGCCTCAAAAGATATTGCGATATTTCCCTTTAACGCCCAGGCTGCAGAGATTGTTCATGTCACGACACACAGTGACTGACATGATGTGGCATCATGAAAAGAGGATCGGTGCAGAGGGCATACTTAGACATCCTGCGGATGGAACCGAGTGGAAGGAATTTGATGACATGTACCCCCGTTTCGCTGAGGACCCCCGTAATGTCAGGTAGGTCTTGCCTCTGATGGTTTTAACCCATTTAGGAATATGTACAACTCTTATAACATGTGGCCCGTTATTGTTTTTCCATATAACTTACCTCCATGGAAATGTATGAAGGATCCGTTCATGTTTATGTCATTGCTTATCCCTGGTCCACGTTCCCCTAGTAAAGATATGAATATTTACTTGAGACCATTGATCGATGAGTTACAAACATTATGGAATGTGGGTGTGTATACCTATGATGCAGCTTCCGAGCAGTATTTTCAGATGCATGCCGCATTATTATGGACCATTAATAATTTTCCAACTTATGGTTCATTATCTGGATGGAGCACTAAAGGATACATGGCATGTCCAGTTTGTGAGGATCAAACACCTTCGCAACGATTACGGAATAAAATAGGATACACAGGGCACATGAGATTTCTTGAGTTGAGTCATCCTTGGAGGAGAAGTAAATTATTTAACGGTCAACCTGAACCTCAGAGTATGCCCAGTCCATTGTCTGGATTCGACATACTTTGCCAACATCAACATCTCAGAGACAGCACACCAGGTAAACATCCTAATAATAGAGATAAAAATTGAAAACGCTTACCTGAAGAGTTGAATTGGACAGGAAAGAGTATTTTCTTTGAGTTAGAATATTGGGGACTCTGAGTTTGCGACATAATTTGGATGTAATGCATATAGAAAAAAACATTTGTGAGAGTTTAGTGGGCACACTATTCAATATTCCGAGTAAGACAAAAGACATTGTAAATGCTAGATTGGACCTACAAGATCTTAGAATTCGTAGTGAATTGCATTTACAAGTCACTTCTCGAGGTCTTATTAAGCCACCTGCTAGTTATGTGCTCACTCAATCAGAGAGAAAATCATTTTGTGATTGGCTGAAAATGGTTAAATTCCCTGATGATTATGCATCGAATATTGGGCGTTGGGTCAGAGATGATACAATAACGGGATTAAAGAGTCACGATTGTCATGTGCTTCTCGAGATTCTCCTTCCTGTTGGCATTCGACCTTATCTCCCCCCGAATGTATGCGACGTCGTACTTGATTTATGTGGCTTCTTTAAACAATTATGTCAGAGGACATTAACCATAACTGTTATTGACGAACTTGAGCGAGGAATCGTGATAATTCTATGCAAGCTGGAGCGAATTTTGCCACCCACTTTTTTTGATGTGATGGTACATCTGGCCGTGCATTTACCGGCTGAAGCTAGAAAGAAAGGTCCTGTCCATTACAGATGGATGTATCCCATTGAGAGGTACTATATATATACATTTTTAAATATTACATTCTTAAATTTTTACTGTGCATTGAATTTAGTTTTAATGCAAACTTGTTGTCATATCCGCAGGGCTTTGGGAGATTACAAACAATATGTGAAAAACAAGGCGCGCCCTGAAGGGTCAATAGCTGAAGCTGTTGTAATAAGTGAAGCAATAACATTTTGTTCGATGTATATGCAGAATATTGAAACTCATTTTAATTGTCGGCCACAAAACTATGATGGAGATGCAAGTAATTCGCAAGATATCACAGTGTTCCGTCAAAATTGCAGACCATTTGGAGCAGTAGGTGTCAAATTACTAACCCTTCAAGAAGTTCAACGTGCGCATTGGTTTATATTGAGTAATTGTGATGAAGTGCAACCGTATTTAACGTAAGTTTTTCTGGTGCATAACCATAGTATTTTTGCCATACATTAACCTAACTCATTTTTTTGTAGGCAACATCTAACAATACTACAATGTGGTGGTGACCATAACGTTGATGAAACACACAAAAAAGATTTTCCTAAATGGTTTGAGACAACTGTAAGGCCTAACATTTTATATTTATTTTTATCCTAACATTAAATATTTCAGTTTGTTATATTAACACATCTATTTCTCTCATTGTTAGATTAACAACCAAGTGCAAAATGGTCAATTGGACTCGTCATCCTCGTTGGTTTCTTTGGCTTATGAATACAGTGGATGCATTGTCAACAGAGTTAGATTTCATACCGAACAGCGAGATGTTACTCATGTGACTTAGAATTATGGAATTGTAGTCCAAAGAGAACACAACTCAGAACTTATTGACTTCTACGGAGTGTTGCAATTGGTCATTGAGTTGATATACGACCCAGATGACATATTGTGATATTCGACTTTAAGTGGTTTGACACAAATGCCAGAAAGAGGAGAATTCAAGTTAGTAATCATCTAACGTCAATTAATGTTCAACGTTTTTGGTTACAAGAATGATCCATACATTTTTTTACCCAAACACGTTCAGTGATATATATATCTGATCCAAAGTTAGGAACTGGATGGATGGGGTAGAAAAGTTACAACATAGAGGCATTTGGGACACGCAGGAGAAAGATAGAGTTGACATATCAGATGAAACACAAGAAGTGTCCGGCAACTTTGAAGTTCCTGAACAGATTTTTTATGGACCAACTGTCACCGTTCCTGAAAATATCACATTAACACGAGATAGTACAGACGTTGAGATAATTCCTCATTCTGAAGTGAGCGTTGAAGTTGAAGTAGCAAGTGAAGAATAATTTGACACTGAAGATGACTTCGATTCCAGTCACGAATCCTCAAATACCGAAGATAATAGTGATTAATGAAGTTAGTGTATTTTGTGATTGATGAATAATTTTCTGGATTATAATGTATGGTTGTTGTTTTTAATTATTATTTAAATATGTTTGAAATATTGTCGTAATTATTAATAGTATAATTATCATATAATTGTTTTTATTATTTTTAATGGTAGACATTTAGCATCGAAATATAATAGTCGACGCTAAATGTTAGACATTTAACGTCGAAATAAGAGTCGACACTAAATGAAAGATATTTAGCGTCGAAAAGTCTTATCGACGCTAAATGTCTAACATTTAGCGTTGATTTGTTTAATTTCAACGCTAAATAAAAAAAATTAAATTTCCCGGAAAAATAACCATAATTTTTTAATAAGCCGCCAACTTTTTAGCGTAAAAATTATTTGATTTTAGCGTCGAATAATTTCGACGTTAAATGTCCATTAAATCCCTAAAACCAGTGTCTTCTTCTTTCTCGGCTCAGACGACCAAAACCATATATTTCTCTCTGCCTTCTTCTTCTTTCTCGGCTCCAACCACTCTTCTTCAGCAAATTCATAGACTTTACAGGAAGTCTTATATAAATTCTTCAGCAATTTGTTGATATTGGGAAGAAATGTTTTTATAGTCTTGTGATTATGTTTGGGTGAGGAGATATTTTTTGTATAGTTTTGTCCTTCCTGTTTGGGCCTTTAGAACAAATTGTTCTTTTCTCTCTCTCTTTTTCTCTTTCTTCTTTCTTTTAATTTATTGGTTAATACAATCATCTTGTTTATATTGACATAAATATAGAGAAAATAATTATGTTACATAAGGAGGCAGAAAGAAAAATGTGTGTGAGATAGAGAGATTTTTTTCGGGAATCTGCAGTCTTTAGTGAACTTCTGTGAAAAAATGTTGAGACAAATGCATAATTTTGGTTATTTCCCTTATAGCTGGTGCAATTTGTTGATCCTGGGCTGGGGCTTGTTGATGAGTTTGCTCGTGGATGTGGGGTATTGAGGGTTTCTGGTTCTTGGCAGTGCGAATGGTGAATCAAGGGGCTTGCGTGAGTGGCTCTGTGGTTGCTGGATGGGTTGTGTTGTTCGTGTGGAGAGTTCGTTGCATGAGTGAGCAGTGAAGGGGTGTGGCTGGTGAAGGTGAGAACAACAGCAATTTGCTGCTGTTCTGCCCACATTTTAAATTTAGGCCACTCACAAGAGCCAATTCAGTTAGTATTCTTACACTTAATTGGATTTTTGAAAGATGAGTCTTTGTATTATGGCTATAACTTTTGTATCCAATATCTATTTGTATCCGATATCTATTTATGGTGATTGAATTGGCTATAGCAAATTGCTGCTGTTCTGGGTGTGGTAGAGGAAGTATGTGTTCTTGAGGGTTAGTTTTGTGGGGTCTGTGTGTTTGAATTGGTCGGTTGGAAGGGGCTGTTGATTGTTTGTTGAGTGAGAGAGAGCCAAATGAAAACGAAAGGTGAGAGTGTGAGAATGTGAGAGGAGAGAGCAGTCCTAGGGTTTGTGTTTTTGTGTCTCGAATGAGAGGGGAGGTTGCTGAGTCTTGTGATACAATAACGAGTTTATTTGTTTGTTGCCGAATGATTGTAATCAAAAGGAGAGAGCGTGTGAGTGCCGTGAGGGACTAGAAGAGCTTAAGGGTTTGGAATTGCATGGCTTGTGGTGAATTTGGCGTTGTTTGCTTGTGGCTATGTGAGTGAGAGCTTTGTATATTTTTGTTTGTGATTCTTGTATGTGAGTGAGATTTAGGTGAGCGAGAGAGGGAAGGCCAAGGCCGAGAAAATTCTGATTAACATTAAATTTTGGAATGTGTTTAGTTTGGTTAAGTTTAGTTTGGTTTGGTTTTGTAATATAATGTTCATACATATACTATAAAATGCATGTGTTTGGTTTGGTTCTATTACATTCAAAATACATGAAACTTTTTATGTTTTTGCAGATGGCACCGGGCAATCGCAGATTGGCTAATGCGACTCCATCTACATCAGCAAGGACAACTGGCCTTGGTGGAGTCTCTGCTAGCACAGGTGAGTCCAGTACAGCGAAGGGTCGAGGACGCACCCGTGGCCTGGGGTTGTCTAAGTACATTAAGGCTCACGGCCGTATCCGGATTGAGATATCAGATGATGGACACAGTCAAGTCGGACAACATAATTCAGCGTTTAATACAGCCATAGGAGCTGTAGCTCGATATGAAGCTCCCCAAAACTACGTTTCTTGGAGAAAGATACCGTGGGAGGAAAATCAACCAGCTATTCTCTTCGCTACTTGTAAGTTTTCGATATTGTTTGTTAGTTAACATTTTTATTTTATACTTATTTTTACTCGGTTGCTATTCATGTAGGAGTGGTTCGACTTCGATCTGACCAAAGTGAATGTCCAACAATATATTGACTACCACATGGGGAAAAGTTATAAGATTTAGGACAAAAGTCCTGAAACCAATATTCGACGAACATGGACCTTCAGATGCTCCACAACACAAGCCTGATTTTATAGAGGAGCAAGACTGGCTTCTTATGTGAGTTTTGGTCTACCAAAAAACACGAGGTAAATTTTGAAATAAACAGAAATTTATAATTGTCTTTATTTTCGGTACTTACATTGTTGGTAAATGCAGGATAAATGTCACGCAAATGCGGAAAATCAAAGTCACTTGCGTTTTAACCACCGTGGAGGTTCGAAGCCATTTATCCAACATCGTGCCGAACATTCTGAGGTAAATATATCCTAACGTGAAATTTAACAGTTCATTGGTTTTACTAATGTGGAATAATATTGAATTTATTTTATGTTTATAATAGAGTATCACATGTGAGATGCAATCATTTCTAGATTTTTTCCGTGTGACGCATTACAATGAGAGAAACAAATGGATAAATGAAGAAGCCGAACGCTGCTATGTAAGTTTCAGTTTTTAAAATAAAATAATTAATTTATATATAATTTTTTTCTCAAATTCTAATATTAACTTATTTTTTGAAACAGAACGAAATGATGGAACTCCAACATCAAACTCAGGAGACAGGGTCCGACCCGATACCAGATGAGCAGTTGTCGTAATTGGTTTTCAGAATCAGACAGCTTACAACGTTGGCCTTGACACTCGTAAGAAGCCGACGTCATTTGCACAAGTACTGTTAATTCGGAAAATGCCTCTCTTCGAGACGAGTTAGCCACCACCCGAGACGAGCTGAAGCAGACTAAGGACGAGCTACAACAGGTCAAGGTGGACCACGAGAAGAAGATGGAGCATCTCGAACAACAAATGTTGGTTTTCCGTCAGATGTTGGAGGCTTCAATCAGTCAGGGTGCATCGGGCTCGAGCGTCCCCCCATCACAGCAGCAATAAATTTTATATTTGGTTTTGTATAAACATTTTGAACAAATAGTTTTAATATAATATAGTTTTTTTTCTAAAAAAAAATTGAATATAATAATTATTATAATATTTCGTAATCTGTTATTAATCAGAAAATTTTTTCAATTAAATTAAATATTAAATTAATTATTTTAGACTAAAAAGAAGTAAATAATAATTTTTAATTTTTTTTTTTAACAATTAGTGTCGAAACTGTCGACGCCAAAATAAATCTTTTGGCGTCGAACATTTCGACGCTAATAGTTACAAGAAAAAATCGCCGCAGTAAGTATACAGATATTACTTTTTTAATATACTCTAACGTCGACATATTTCGACGCTAAAAGTCAAACTTTTAGCGTCGACTTATTTCGTCGCCAAATATAACCTATAACGTCAGAAAATTTAATTTAGCGTCGAAAAAAATTGGACCCAAATACAGTCTTTAGCGTCGCAATTATTTCTTTCGACGCTAAAAGTTATTCTCGTCGACATTTTAGCGTCCACTTTTTGTGTCTGATTATTTCAACGCTAATAATATTTTGCGTCGAAAATATGGTTTTTGGCGTCGATTTATTTCGACGCTAAAGGGTATAATTTTTGTAGTGAAATTAATGAATGATAAAGTATATATTGGGAATTTGGGAGCTTGCAGTACATGAATAGTATTTACAACAAGCATATTAAATTATGTAAATTAGATCGTGTTTGGTATTGTGTCGCTTAAGTAAAAATGATATACTTACACACACTTATCCCTAAAGTTTCTCAATTCTCTCACTGTAGCTACAGTGAGGAAGTTGGAAAACCTTAAGGATAAATGTGTGTCAGTATATCATTGCTCGTCGCTTAAAAGTCATGTTGCTGTGAAATAAAAAGTCATGCTGCTGTGAAATAAAAGTATAATAAATTAAAATAAATGTTAAAAGTTTATAATATTAGGTAATATGATTTTTTTTTTTAATTTTAAAATAGTACAAATAATTTGTTGACGGCTGATTTTGGTCTCAGGGTAATATGGAATATCACTCCTGAGTAATCCTCCTCAATAGTGAATTTGTTTGGTATGGGGGACCAAAGGCAAATTTAGCAAAAACAGATAAACACACCAATCAACAAAGAGATTTACGTGGTTCGGTGGATTTGGATCCGACCTACGTCCACGGGCACAAAAAGATGGTACTTTTATTACTCAAACACTCTTCTCAGATCTCTACAAGTCAGAGCTTGAAGATTCAGATCACTGGTTTCTTGTTGATGATTTTTATGATGCTTTTACACATACTATGTCCTCCTATTTATAGTAATACAAAAGTCAGACTCCTATTTGCATAAGAAATCCTAGTTGAACTTTAGTCTTCTTTCCTTGTAAGGATTCCTAGTCCGATTCTCCCTTCTCTTTTCTTATTCCTTTTCGGATTCTGACTTCATTTCCTTGTGAGAGTAGGATAATCTGCTTATCTTATCCGCAAGAATAGGGTGTCGTCATCTTGAATACGTCTCGCCGTCTGGTCGGTCTTCATGAGGTCGGTCATGACAGTCTTTTATGCTGAGAGTGTTTCTGCCGACCTTATAGTGCTCGGTCATCCGAACCAAAGTGGTCGGTCTTTACATGTTGTGGTCGGGTCGGCTTTGATGATCTCAACCAGTCAGGGAATTACCCTTCTGTCCTCGTCGTGCTGTCTTAAATGTTATAGTGCCTGAAAACACCATCAACATCTGTCCCCTAGTTCTCGGTTCCAACAAGCGTGCAAGTTGGTGCCGGGAACTATATAAAGAAGGTGTTTCTGATTTGCTCTGTTGGAGGTCGGTCCGGGGTTGAGAAATGCTTTGTTGCCTCTTTTCAAGCGCTTTGTCTTGAGACACGCAACAGTCACGTCCGCTTAAATGCCTGTCAAATCAATTTTAGGGTTTTTCTAGTTTCGACATTTGTCAAACATCCGCCGGGTTCCCGCCAAAATGGGGTGAATCGACCGTGAAGAGGCGTCTTCACAGTGGGCTGATCTCTGCCGTCTGTTTCAAACTTGGGAGACCTCTTTTGCAGTGACACACTGGCGTTCATCCGGGTTCTTTCCTTAGATCCACGGTCACGAGCGTCTTTGTCATGACTATAAGAAGGCGAGGCTTTCACTGTTCCATCTTTTTCGGCAATTCTCCTCTTTCTGAAATCATCTCCGTGATTCGTCCAACTCCGAGCTCTCGAAGTTCAACCGTGGGTTTTTTTTTTCTTTCTTTGCTGTGAACATAAGGAACGACACAACCGTACTGCACAACCTCCTGCTTTTTCCGAGAAGAACAAGTAAGTCCTCTGAACGACTTCTGCTTCTTTTTGTGTTTTATGAGTCTGTGTTTGCTAGGAAAAGATTTATGGTTTGCTGGGTTCTGCTTTAGGGCACTTTTAGAGACCACCTGTTTAGCTAACATGGAGACCGTGAGTAGTTTCTTTTAGCCATAGACTGACTTCCCCTTCCTTCTTTGTTTTTCTGGGTGTTTAGGGATGTCTGACAGCGGTTCCTCCCTGAAAAGCCTGTTAAGATCTCAACTCCCCCTGCTGAGGAGCTCTCCTCGGGCTCGGGGGCACCTAGTGTAGAAGACCTTGATACTACCCCTACTCCTCTGAGATCGAGCAAGACTCCTACCACCAGAGGGTTCCTCGGAAGGACCCAGAGCCTGGTGAACTTGGGTCGTCGGCTCTGGATATGAACCGTCCCTCCAAAATAACTGAGGATGATCTGGCGCTGTTGCGGCAACGATATGACATCCCAATAGATATTGCCCTTGAAGTTCCAGGCCCGATGGATCGTGCTAGTCAGCCTGATGAGGGCTCGGTGGCGCTTCTTCCTGCTTTTTTTGAGTGTGGGCTACGGCTGCCGATGCAACGTTATTTTGCTTGGATGCTGGCCGAGATGGAGATTGCCCCTTGCCAATTGAGCTTGAATAGCTGGAGGATTCTGGCCGGCATATATGTGGTTTGGAACCGGGCAGGTTTAGGCGTACCTTGCTTGGAAGAGGTGAAGAGGTTATACCGTTTGAAGTCTAACCCAAAGACTCACTACGGTTGGTATTACCTCTCTGCTTATGATAGCTCGTCCAATCTTGTCCAGAAACTCCCCGATTCTAACAAGAATTTCAAGGACCTTTGGTTCTGGGCTACTGGGGATTGGGGTCGGGTCCTGAGATCGTTTGATGAGGACGTCTCGGTTCCGGACATCTTCAGGGCTGGAGGTAGGAGTTCAATACCCCTTCTTTCTTTCTTTTATTCCCGTTCTTAGTTTTTTAGGTTTCTGACTTCTCTGGTTCCTCCCAGCTTGTTGGCGAGATGCTCCCAAGGTTTCTCGTCAGGTTCGGAGGCGGGTAGACTGGGCTCGTCGGTATGCTGCCCACTGGAGGAATTGGTTAATGATGCGGCCTTTGTTGAGTCAGGCCTTACTCGGACCGTCCCTTTGGAGGTCTCAGGTCGGATAGGTAGATGATTGCTGACTGTTTAGTTTGATTTCCCTGTTCATCATGTTTGATATCTTTGTTATATGCTCGGGTCCTGATTTTCCTTTTCCTCTTTTTTTTGTAGGTATGTCGAAGAGGCCTAAGTTCTTGAGAAGTTGGCCGATACTATGAAGAAAGCCGGTCATGCGGAAGCTGGAACTTCCCGGGCACACCCTGATCCTGCTGGGGCTGAGGGGGCGTCTCAGGGGAAAGTTCAACCGGCTGCTCGGGGTCTATCTTCTCCTGGTGCGCAGTCGTCAGGGTCTGCTCGTCTCATCAGTCCGCCGAAGCCTTTGCGGAAAAGGAGGCGTCATTTGGGCCGAGGAGGCTGAGTTGGAGAAGGAGGAGGCTGTCCCGGGCAAGAAGAAAGATGTCTCGCCGGGGGAAAAAATCATCTGTGGGCTCCTCCAAGAAGCAAAAGGTTCAGTAATCCTCGGGGTGGATGATTTGGGAGAGAGCATCCGGGAGGCTACCTCACATCTAGTACCGGCTTTTAATGAATTGGCCGAGGTCATTCCCCCGGGGGAGGTCTCGAGATATGAGGATATCTCTCCCGAAGCCGTAGTGACCGAGATGAGCTCTCAGATGGCAAAGTAGTTTTATTCTCTTCTCTTTCTGATTTCTTTGTTCCCGGTTCTTCTTCATCTCGTATCTTGACTTCTTTGTTTTTGTGCAGGCTACTTACCTCATGGCGAAGAATAAGGACCTTCTTTTGAGCCTATTGTCCGAGGGTGGTCAGGCCAGAGACTTCAGAATCGCCTTTCGGAAGTGGAGGCTAATTGGCTGATCGGGAGGGGGTGATCCAGAACCTTGAGTCGACTG
The DNA here is from genome assembly GCA_019454045.1 of Zanthoxylum bungeanum. Classification (NCBI taxonomy): domain Eukaryota; kingdom Viridiplantae; phylum Streptophyta; class Magnoliopsida; order Sapindales; family Rutaceae; genus Zanthoxylum; species Zanthoxylum bungeanum. The sequence goes on along the minus strand of SKCR01003392.1, from coordinate 32,560 downwards.
CCATTGAGAACTTCAAAGTAAACAAAGCTCTTAAGGCTGCTGCTGCGCTGGAGCGAAAGCTTGCTGACAATGCTCGGGAGGATTTGAAGACCGCCCAATCTGAAATTGGCGTTTTGAAGGCCAAGGTGGCCAGTGTTGAAACAAAATTGAAGGCCAATGAAGAACAAATGGCGCGGGCCCGGGATGATCTTGAGAGAAATGAGGCCGAGCTTGAGGATCTCGAGGCCGAGAAGGAGGCCATCCGCCTTGAGGGGGTTAGTGATTGTGCTGATCTGATACCGATGGTGCTGCCCAGTCTGAACATGGACCCTATTCATGCGGCCATCAGCTTTTGCAAGGGGGACATAGATGAGGAGGAGTTTCGGAAGTGGCTCCTCCTCCCCCTACCGAGGAGGTGATGGATCCCGACCCGATCTCGGTGGTTCCGGATTCCGGGGTTCCCCAAGAAGAGCGACCTGTTGTTCCAGCCCCCGCGCGGCGAGGCTTGCTTTGAGATCCCTTCTCCCGTCCCTGAAGTAGAGGTCTCCCGTGCTACCGAGGATGAAGCAGCTGCTCCTCCTCCTGAGATCGAGCCAGTCCTCCCGCCATCTGAGCCAGTCGAGGAAGAAATTCATGCCCCTGTGCGGGCTGAATGAGAAAGGGTAACCCGACCGGGGCCCTATGTACACTTTACTTTTTGTAATAACATTGCAAGTTGTACTTTGACATACACATATATATATATTTTATGTGTCTTTCTTATCTCTTTCTCCTTCTTCTTTTATGCTTCCTGTTATCCGAATAATTTGAGACCCTTCAGGGGTCATCATGAACCGGAGGGGTACGCCGGCCCGACGATCTGAGTAAAAGACTCGGGTTCTGGGGAATGTTACCTCCCCAATACAAAGGAACTGACTCGGTGGGACATAACCCGACCCCGAGCTGAGTGAGATACTTGGCTCTGGGGGGATGCTACCTCCCCAGTCCAAGAAACCGACTCGGTGGGACGTAACCCGACCCCGAGCTGCGTGAAAGACTTGGACCTGGGGGAATGTTACCTCCCCAGTCCAAAGAAAACGACTCGGTGGGACATAACCCGACCCCGAGCTGAATGAAAGATTGGACCTGGGGGAATGTTACCTCCCCAGTCCAAAGAAGCCGACTCGGTGGGACATAACCCGACCCCGAGCTGAATGAAAGATTTGGACCTGGGGGAATGTTACCTCCCCAGTCCAAAAACCGACTCGGTGGGACATAACCCGACCCCGAGCTGAATGAACAAGTAGTCTCGGCGGAACGAAATCCAGCCCCGAGCCGACTACCCCCTGGGTTTTTTTATTCAGAAGGGAAGTGAATCAACCTTTTGAAACCCTACCGAATCTGGCATGGGCGTCCCTCTGTCAGATCGGCAAAAAACAAAAACAAGATTTCTGGAAAATAAAATTAAAAGGTGGGGGTGACTTAGCACCTATCCCAAAAAACGTTTTTTGCAAGCATAAACAACAACATGGATGCCTCAAAACAGCGTCCCGTCTGAGGTCTCCAAAACACAATTCTGAATCTTTCAATTCAGTGTCCCGGTGAACCAAGATTCGGATCAAAAGAGCGTTTGATTGGTAAGGGCACATCCTCTACACGTCGGTCCACTGGGGAGCCTGTGTGTAACATGAGGGCTCCTCCTTACCACGCTGGAGTAGGCACACGCTACAGGGGCTCAACGCATCCCCGTGCTGTGCCTCTCACGGATCCAAATGATGAATGGATCAAAGAGTGTCCGGTACATTAAGGGCATATTCCTCCTTATGTTCGGAACACTGGAGCAAGCAATCGCCACAGGGGTATCATCCCTCCCCGTGCTATGCCTCCCACGGATCCTATGCATCGAGTATGTCCCTGAGGACCCCGAGCTAAGAGATATTTGGTCTGGGGGAATGTCTTGTCCCCAGTCCAATGAATGACCCGGTGGGACGTAACCCGACCCCGAGCTGAAAAAGGCACTTGGACCTGGGGGAATGTTACGTCCCCAGTCCGAAGAGATGACTCGGTGGGATGTACCTGACCCCGAGCTGAAGAAGGCACTTGGACCTGGGGGAATGTTACGTCCCCAGTCCGAAGAGCTGACTCGGTGGGATGTACCCGACCCCGAGCTGAAGAAGGCACTTGGACCTGGGGGAATGTTACGTCCCCAGTCCGAAGAGCTGACTCGGTGGGATGTACCCGACCCCGAGCTGAAGAAGGCACTTGGACCTGGGGGAATGTTACGTCCCCAGTCCGAAGGGCTGACTCGGTGGGATGTACCCGACCCCGAGCTGAAGAAGGCACTTGGACCTGGGGGAATGTTACGTCCCCAATCCGAAGGGCTGACTCGGTGGGATGTACCCGACCCCGAGCTGAACGACCTCGGTGAAATAAGATCCAGCCCCGAGCTGTTTGATACATTAAGGGCGTATTTCTCCTTATGTTCTATTGAGTATGTCCCCGGAGGTCTTTGCAAACTTTTATTTTTTAGAAGAGCGGATAAATAAAAAGGTTTTTATTGATACTTGGGGACATACTGCCCTTCTTACAACTCTCTGTGGGTCATTTTGAGAGAGGCTCTGTTTTTGAATTCCTGTCCCTTGTTCGTAAGGGGAAGTCTACTGTGATGCAAAAGTTTCTCGTGAGAGAGTTGCGAAGCAGCTGCGAGCTGTTTTCTGGCTTCCGCATACAATTCCAATCCCCTCCCGAGTGGGGAATTTCAGTTTCCGGTGGTAACAGGACATCGCGGCTTTTGTTTTCATCAGAAGGGTCGTCCGACGATGGCCTGGTAACTGCTCATGCAGTCTACTACAGTGAAGTCTGTCATGATCGTCCGGGTCCGAGGATGTGTCCCGACAGTTATCGCCAACTGTATTCTTCCTAGTGGGATGACGGCTGATCCTCCGAAACCGTATAAGGGAGTGCTATCGTTGGTCAGGGTTGCATATTCACCCCGAGGTCGTCTAGTGCTTCTCTGGAAATTATGTCGACTGCGCTCCCGGGGTCCACTAGGATTCTGTCTACCTCCGACCCGCTGATGACTGCCTTGGTTATCAATGCATCGTCATGAGGGAAACTTACTCCTCGGGTATCCTCATCAGTGAACATTATTGGTACCGACCGGCCTCCCTGTAGCCCTGAGACCTGCTCTGTTTCTAAGACATCTGGTCCTTGGGTTCTGCTGTAATCTTTCCTTGACCGGTTAGAGTTTCCGACCAGTGTTCTTCCTCCTGCGATGATATTGATCTGGCGACCACGTGCTCTTTGTCTGGCTGTCATGACCTCATGGTCAATGTACTTGTTGAGATACCCGTTTCGTGCTAGATCTTCCATTTGTTCTCGCAGATCTTTACATCCGTATGTTGCATGTCCTTTGGAGTTGTGGTGTACACAATAAGCCTTTTGGTTCCTTTTGTCCGGAGGGAATCTCCTTTGGTCGGGTTCCACTAAGAGACCTTTCCCCTAGATCTCCATGACAATTTGCCCTAGTGGTTTCTTTAGGGGAATGTATGCATCTTCCCCGACCACATGATTTACTTGGGTGGCGTCCTTCTCTCTTGATTGTCCCGGTGCAGTGGCTTGAATTCTTTGTGCTTCGGGGGTGGTTTTCTGGATTCTCTTTCTGTTCGGCGGGGGGCACCCTCCCTTGCGGTTCTTTCTCTGATGGTGTTCCCTTTTCGGGATACTTTCTCTTCGTTCTCTAACAAAACGAATTTTCGGGCCACCTCCAGAGCGGTGGCGTAGTCGGGGTGTCTTGGATCCTTAGATGGGTCCGTAGCCTTCCGACCTTCAAGGCTCCCTTCAAGCTTTCCAAGGCCTCGGGGGATTCATACCCTCCGACTTCGAGTACCATATTATGGTATCTTTCAATGAATATCTTCAGAGGTTCATCGTCTCCTTGTTTCATAAGCCTTAGTTCTCCAATTGTCTTTCTGGGGACACAAGCTCCCTTGAAGTGTCGTATGAATGACTTCCTCAGTTGTGCGAAGTTGCTGATGCTCCTTGGGGCTAGGCTTCTATACCATAGAATGGCCGGTCCGGCCAGAGTTAGAGGGAACACTTTGCAGATGGCGTCCCCTGTTACCCCTTGCACCTCCATTAGTAGGACGAAACCTTCAATGTGGGTTTTGGGATCGGTATGGCCCTTGTATGGTATCATGGTCGGCATGCTGAATCTTTTTGGGAATTTTTCGATTTTTTTTCTTCTGTGAGGGGGGACTCATCTTTGCCGTCCTGGACATCCCCTCTGTTTGCATTGGGATATACTCCCCATTTGATCAGCTCCTCCCGTAACCAAGATTTCATGTTGCTATCCTTGGTTCCATTCCGCCTCCTGCGGTCTCCTTTCTTTCTGTTATCCCGGGGGTGGTGCTTCTTCGTGGCCGGTATCTTCTCGTTCTTCTTCGTCATATTTTTTCTCCTTCCGCCGGGTGTTGCGAGGGCTATTATAGGAGGGGTCTGGTGACGATTTGTCACTCTCTTCCTCCCATGTGTCCTCGGTCTGGGAATTTTCCTGAACCACTACAGATCTTACCCTGTAAGGATCCCTCCTCCGGGGTCTGTCGTCCTCACTTATATCGACAATTCTATTTCCTTCTGCTATGTCGTTCCTTCGTCGGCTAGTCCCGGCCTCGAATTTTCCATTGTGTGCTCCTTCTATCTTTTCCAAACGGTCTACTATATTTTTTAGCAGAGTTTGGCTTTCCTCCCTTTCTTTCCTAAGGTTCTCCTCCATCTTCTCCATCCAATCTGCAGCCGAGCTCCCTGATGGTTGGTGGCTTCCGTCTTCTGCCATTGTCTTACTACACGAGTTGCTTTTTGTTCAACTCCCCACAGACGGCGCCAACTGTTGACGGCTGATTTTGGTCTCAGGGTAATATTGGAATATCACTCCCGAGTAAATCCTCCCTCAATAGTGAATTTGTTTGGTTATGGGGGACCAAAGGCAAATTTAGCAGAAAACAGATAAACACACCAATCAACAAAGAGATTTAACGTGGTTCGGTGGATTTGGATCCGACCTACGTCCACGGGCACAAAAAAGATGGTACTTTTATTACTCAAACACTCTTCTCAGATCTCTACAAGTCAGAGCTTGAAGATTCCGATCACTGGTTTCTTGTTGATGATTTTATGATGCCTTTTACACATACTATGCCCTCCTATTTATAGTAATACAAAAGTCAGACTCCTATTTGCATAAGAAATCCTAGTTGAACTTTTAGTCTTCTTTCCTTGTAAGGATTCCTAGTCCGATTCTCCCTTCTCTTTTCTTATTCCTTTTCGGATTCTGACTTCATTTCCTTGTGAGAGTAGGATAATCTGCTTATCTTATCCGCAAGAATAGGGTGTCGTCATCTTGAATACGTCTCGCCGTCTGGTCGGTCTTCATGAGGTCGGTCATGACAGTCTTTTATGCTGAGAGTGTTTCTGCCGACCTTATAGTGCTCGGTCATCCGAACCAAAGTGGTCGGTCTTTACATGTTGTGGTCGGGTCGGCTTTGATGATCTCAACCAGTCAGGGAATTACCCTTTTGTCCTCGTCGTGCTGTCTTAAATGTTTAGTGCCTGAAAACACCATCAACATAATTGTTGGTGAAATCACCTTTTAACTTTTAATTTAAGTTGTAAATATTTGTCAAACACTCTAAATGTACCTTAAAAGCCATAATTGTTCAATACCAAACAGAGCCTTAGTAATATTGAACTTCAACACTATTTACTATGTCAATGGTCTAATGTATATGGACTTAAATTCGGTAAGCTGAACTTGATTTTCAGATTTTTATAAATTATAATTGATAAATATTGGATACATAATAATTTAAATATAATTGAATCTACATTATTATTAAAGTATACATGATATAAATAATTATGAAAAGTTTAATAAACTAAATTCAGTACTGATCGATATTTATTATATCTAACATATAGTTGAAAATCTAATAGGACCAAAAATCATAGAGGTAAACTTTTAACAGAAAAAAATAATAATGCAAAAGCTCATGTAAACATGAGAGTATAATATCAAGCTTGTTAATAATATAGCCAAATCATAAAAATTAACTTATTTTGTAGAGGCAAAACCTTCAAATATATTGTATAGATATAGTTATCATTATATTTATAATGTACCAAAGTGTGGGTTACAAGCAACAAAACAATTTATCAACCATCTAACAAAAAGAAAAAAAAAATCATGATTCGGAGTCAAATACGTACCTAAATGCAATTATGAGACAAGAACGTTTCTTAACACCCCATTAAGGTTTGGTACAACAAATCTATTATCAGTTGATGTTTCCTTTTTTCTCAAACCATATAATCGCCATTATGTTACCAAATTTGTTTGTGATTGTTTAACTGAAATTATGGATATTTATGCCCATGACTTATAATAGTAACAAAACTTGAGTTTACGGAGGTAGTTTTGAGTTTTGGGACTCTAAACGAGTTCATAAAGTATGATATCGATTTATACTAATAAATTAAAAAATTATAAAAATCATATTATATATATATATATATAAATAAATTAAATATTTTTAAGGCTTCTCATTGCGTCATGTGGTGGTTTAATATTAAAGATATAAAATTAAATTGATAAATTTATTTAATAAAAATACATACTATAATTTTGTAAGAATTTTATTAAGAAAACATATTATAGTATTTTATTTAAAAAATACTATTAAATTTTCTATAATTAATTTTTTTTATTAAATTATAAAATTAAAATATCTCGAAAATTATTATTATTTTATTAATTTATAAAATTAAAATAATAAATTATTAACACAAAAAACCTATTACAATCTTAAAACATAATCTATTATTAAAGTAAAAATCTATTAATTTAATTTAATTAATTAATATTTTAATTTATTATTATAAACTTATAAAATTAAATAAAGAAACCTATTACGGTAAGAAAATATATTATAATCTCTCATTAAAATAAAAAAACATATGTGACACTTAATCTCTACAATTAACATTTACAATTAATTTTTTATTATTAAATTATAAAATTAAAATATTTTTACAATTATTTTTTTATTAAATAAAAAAACATATTATAATAAAAATACATATTATAATTTTATAAGAACTGTATTATAATAATAAATTATATTTTCCATTACAATTAAAAGATACTATTAAATTATAAAATTAAATTAATAAACCTATTAAATAAGAACCCTATTATTATAATAAAATATATTATACCATCCGAATAATTTTTGAATAATATCATATATAATCCGAGAAAAAATATATATACACATAAAAGTTAATGACACTTAATCTCTATAATTAATTTTTTTTATTACCTATTATAATAAAAGATATGTTATAATCTTCTATTAAAATAAATAAAAAATATACGTGCAACTAAATCAATTTTTACATTTATACTATAAAACCGACAAGATTCGAAATATTTATAATAAGATCAATACCTAAAATATATACCAAACCCACATAAATACGGATCATGTGCTAATATACTTAAAATTTAAAATCTCTCTAGACTTAAAATCTAATTTTAGACCAAATTTTAGGCCATGTCCAATTGTCTGCCTGTTTAAATTGTTATCAAACCTACTTATGTGAGTTTAATTAAGCAAAAATTATAAATTAGAATGGATCACCGACGGAGACTCTGTCTTTTGTCCGACCTGAAAACTTAATCTCGGAAAGAAAATCTTCATAACCAAAGAAATTTGTTGAGGACAAAGGTGCATGCACCTGAAGAACTAAAAACAGCTTTTTATCAGAGATCAAATATTTGTTAAATTGATGTTGAGGGTTCGAGTCTTTTTTTTTTTTTTTTTTCAAAATAGATATGTATTAAAAGACTTAATTGGTCAAGATTATATCAGGGCATATCAGTTTACAATATACTTAGGATTACTTAAGAATTAAACCTAATTAGGATGCAATATAAAAGACTTATACAAACTTCATTCACTACTAATTTCTCATAATTGGGGAAAAAATCAAGTTCAAGCTTTAAGAGTAAATTGTGGTGCATGAGGAAATTTACGGCATGATGATAACCTAACTCAATCTATAGCTGGTGAACATCGAAATATTATCGAAAAAGAAATACAGTAGACCGAAGTATAAAAATAATATAACTAAATACTGGAATTTGACCAGACAAGATTCAATAATCAAACCGGCACTATATAAACACTAGAGGATGTACTTAAAAATTACACTAAAAAGGGAAAAAAAATTATAATATTGCAAAACTCTATTAAAACTGCTCTTTCAAGCTACGCTGGTTCTCAAAGGGATCCAAAATCAAAAGATATCCTCCCAACCAGGCCTTCGAAGAACTGCGCTCCAGTATATGATGGCACAACACTATCAAGTTTCTACCAACAAACCACCATAGCAGAAAATAACTCAATATAGCGACTATCAAGAGCTTACTACTGCAACAAACTACAAACAAACGAACTATAAAAATACACCACCACCAACATTACCGTCCCACTACTCGCCATCACTATCAAAGCCCTTCACTACCACCAAAAATCAACAACACAACAACTGCAAATAATTATAAAAAAAAAACACTAACAATTGGAAAAGAAACTGTTAGTAGAGAAAATCGCCATAGGACGAACGAGTCTATGAAGGACGAAAATGAAAAAAGTATCAAAGGACGAAAAGGGATAAAAGAAGAATGAAGAGGCAAAGTCATCCAATGCATGTAGAATCATGATAAATGAAGAGTGAATCTCCCAACAAACGAAGGACGATGAAGGGAAAAACAATTAGGACGATTACCATGCGAATGTTGGACAATTATGACCCATAACATCACTATTTGTACAGAACATGGTGTTGTTGTATAAATTAACTATGTGACAAAGGAAATTGTTCTTTTATCATTTGTAATTAGATTACCGGGATATATAAATGATAAAAGACCATATGATTAGTTTCTGATTGATAAGATATGAGACAATATCAATCCATGAAGGTTTAATCATTAAAACATCCCTAGTCGGAGTATTATCGAGATTGGACATCGATAATGCGGAATATACTAATATTACACTTGTGCGTGTTATGGGAGCATAACGGCATATTCTCATATATTTGGGTATTGGATACTCATGAAAGTGTACTAGGAGGTTGTGTTTACCGATGGTACGGAAACAGCTTCGCTCTAGATAGACCCCTCGAAATTTCATTGGCAGTATGACTATATGTCTATGAAAGTCCGAATCAGGGTAGGTGTATTTGGTCTTAACCTGAGACTTGCACCGCTAATACTTGCGACAATCAATATACTTTGGTTTTGGTCGTCCAGGGCTTTAACCGGTTATGTGTACGCCTATTCTGGGTATATTGAGAATCGGAGTGTATTGGGTGTGATGTCAAGATGAAAGTATCACTCCAGTCATATGGAGATGATGGTCACGTAGGATACGAAACTGATGCTCTTATATGTTGCAGCTATCGGGATAATATGACTAGGTCATGTTTATCCGATTATAGAGACTAGTTACCAGAGATCCGATATGTGCTTCATACGGGGCAGACACAATTCCAGCCCCAGGCCTAGCACGTGGCATCCGATACTGGATCGCAATACGCAATACGGCGTATACTACGCCTGATATAGATCATATATTCCTTTAAGAATATTTCTGGAGAATTGGGTAGGCACAGTGCTTTGCTAGAAGCCAACCATGTCTTGTAAATCGGTAAAAATGTAGTACTAGGTACGTACGTGTTCGGATAGTCCGACGACCGGATTTACTGCCAACATATCCGGGGATCTCATGGGTCGCTTCCCGAAGATTCACCGATGACGTATGACTCGCACATTATTAATCTGGGATTAATTAGTAGAGAGAGAAAATTAATCTATGATTAATTACGGAGATATTTTGTCTGGGATAAAATACTATTTAAAGAGAAAGAACGATTAATTAGATTTCGACGCGGAATTAAAATTGGATTTTAATTCGAGTTAATTTAGAATTAATTCGCTAGCGACGTGAATAGTAATTTTGCTAGGCATAATTATTTAATTACGTCGCAACAGAAAATTCATTAATTCGGAATTAGCGAACCCGAGCCCGAGAGTGTTTGCGAGCCCACTCACATTTCGAATCGAGTGGGGCCCACAAGTCACATCATGCGTCACATCACTAGTCAACTTTATCACTTTAATGTGATGGAAGTTGGTGGTTGGTGGTTGAGTGTGAAACACACTAGTGTGATGGCTTGAAAGACATTTACCATTTTTTTATTACTTTGGTATTTGACTTTCATGAAGTGTAATTAGATTACACAATACAACACACAACTCATCTTCTTCTCAGCCTCACCTCACGGCCTTGGAGCCAGTTTTCTCTCTTATTTCCTTCAATTGCCGAGAACAATAAGGAGAGGTAAAATGGGAATTTTGTTGCAATTTTCTCCAATGCTAGCACATAAAGGTTCATTCAAAGGTGATAGGGAAACAAACCCTTGAGCATGGAATCATTTACAAAGCTTGGAGCTTGGAGCACACAAATGGGACCTTGGCCGAAACTTGGAGCACAAAATAAGAGCTTGCCCGAGAGCTTCAATGGAGCAAGGGAATTTTTTTTTGTTCATCGCATCGTAAAGCCGATCAAAGTGAGTATTTCCGCAACTTTACTTTGATGTATTCCCATGTTTTCATAGCTTAATTGATATTAGGATGACTTAGATAATTCCAACAATGGTATCAAGAGCCTTGATTAAGCATGAAATTTGATTTAGGGTAAAATTTGGGTAAAATTGATTTAAGCATGTTTTGATGAAATTGTTTTATTGAGTGTGCTTGAATGATGATAACTTAGAGTTATGCATGATCAATTTGATGAAAATTGAATTGGATAATTTTTCCCCAAAATCTTTGGCTTGGCCGACAGTTGTATATACCCTAATGTCATGGTAATTTTTATTCTTTTGATCATTGGATGAGTTGAAAGACTTGGGAAATATTGATTTGAGATTCAATTGTATTGAAATCGGAATTGGACATTAAAGATTAGATTTAGAATCTAAGTCGCAAAAGGCTCATTAAAAATTGTAATTATTTAATTTAGAATTAAATAAAGAATTAGTATTGAATACAAATTAAATTGGATTTAATGTTGTAGTTTGATAGAATTCGAGAATTTATACTTTGAGTACTTATTCTTAAAACGAGTCGGACTCGCGCAAATCAAATCGTTGTTTGAACATTGGATGGTCATTAATTTCAGATTAATTAATTGGATTAGATTTATTGATAACATGCTTTATGTGAATACATGGATGTGATGCATGAATAATGTATATCAGATGGATATTAGATGGGTGAGGGCAATTTTGGAAATTGTTGTAATAAATTTATAATTTATTAAATTGGACCTGCGTGTTCAGCCCATTACCTCTTGACTCTTTGTATTTCTCTTCTCACCTATTCCCCTCAATGTAAATGAGGTTTCTTTAGAAGTGTTATGTAATTGGGTGGAAGTAAGATTTGTGCTAGCGGGAGAGAGGAAAGGGAGAGATTTGTTCTAGGAACAAGTTGTTTTAAATATCCATCTGCATATCATTATTAATTTATTTATCGCGCCTTATTATGCTTTTAGAATGCATGCTTAAGGGTGTATGATGAGACCTAATCAAAAATAATTAATTGGTTGCCAATTACGCGAAACAAATCCTCAAGAAAATATTAAGTGTTTTTCCTTCCATTGAATGATTCATTCTCAAGATCCAAGATTGGCACTGGTTTGTTGGCCAAAGTCAAGACCTTTGTCCATCGCGGATGTGTTTGAATCATGAAGGCTTTGTTCCATAGGTGTCTTGTCCACGTTGTGATTTGGTGGCCAAAGTCAAGATCACTTCTGGCCCATCGACATCGATTACGAAGCTTTCCAAGGTCAATGGGTCCCGCTTAACTGGAATCATTAAGTTTGTTGTGCCAAAGCCAAGGCTTAGTTGATTCAGAGGAAAAAGGTTAGGAAAATATATTGGATATATTGGCATATATTAGATATATGTTTCAGATTTAGATGTCCACCTACTGGATCTAGGAATTGGATGAGATCCAATTGATCTTAGAGATCTACCTAGTTAAGTTTCATACAATTTGTTGGCCAAAGTCAAGGTTGTGTGTTATTTAACGGGATCCTAACCCACTAGGAAACAAGGTTTCTCGAGTACTCAACAGAGGGTTAGAGGATCGCCGAAAAATAGTCGGAGGCAAGTATTAAATTTGCAATTTCGTTTAAATACTTGCCAATACGCGCTCATTTCATTTTTCGTCATTAATTAATAAATATATTAGTTGGACTAATATTTAATTGTTGATTTAATTAAACAGTTGGACTGTATTCAAACTATTTCAATTTATAGTTGATTATATAATTGGATTATAGTAATCAATATATTTGAATTTAACCAATCAAATTATAGTTGATTATATAGTTAGACTATATTAATCATTATATTAATTGTACCCGAAATCGTTGATTGGATAGTTGGACTATTGAAATCAAGATTACTGAAAGATTAACGTTTAAAACATAATCCTAGGTGAAAATGTCTTTAAGCGGCTTTAATTTTCAAATTGGGAATAGAACCTTATGATAGTCCTGGGAACTGAGAAGTTATTCTATTTGATAGAACAACTTCTTGGGCCTAAGCCCGAAGTTGAGCAAATAGTAGAACATGATCTTTGGAAGATTCATGTGATGATAACTTTAGTGCTCAATCCGTTATGCTTACAGCAATGACTCTTTAATTCCATCGTCAGAATTAAGGATTAGATCATTGTTTCATGCTGATGAAATTAAAGATCTTCATAGATCTATTCTTAGATCTTAGAAGTACAAATTGTATAAGAAGCTCTTTTGCTCACGTATGTCAGAGGGTACATCTGTCGAGCACTAGGTGTCGCAGATGATTGCTGACATCGATCAGCTAGGTTAGCTGGGTATTATCTACGTGGCCGAGACTACCAATGATTTGATCTTATAGTCTATACCCGAAAGCTGGGACTGGTTCATTGTGAACCAAGAGTAAACTCTTGGAGAGTTGATGGCTATGCTCTAGGAGGTAGAGCCAGAACTTTTAAAATGGGCAAAAGTAAAATCATCACAGTCTTCTTAGAAGACAAAAGACATATCCCAAGATGTCTGCCTAAACTGTGGCAAACAAGGTCACTGAAAGCGTGACTGCCGTATGGACAAGGCAGACATGAAGGAAGTGAAGAGGGGCAAGGCTCCGGCTTCAAGTATGGTTGTCATAAATATGTTCGCTACTAGTTTCAAAATTGGATTTTGATACTAGATGTGGTACATAGATATGTACTGTTGTGCAGAATCTGCTGATTAGCAGGATACTGACTTCAGTTGAGATCTGCGAATCGGAAACGGGACAATAGTCGCTGTTTTAACCGTAGAAACCTAAGTTTAGGAACTACCATTCAGGTATGTACTTAAATTAGGAAACTGTTAAAATGTACCTAGTTTGACTAGAAACATTATCTCTATATCAGAGTATAACCCATTGCGGGTATACCTTTATATTCTAGAACACTAAAGTGTTTCATTTTATAAAGATAATATTGAGATAAACACATTAGATGTGAATAACAGTATTTATATTTTGAATATAAATGAATCTCTAACGTATGATATGATAAACAAATAGCTCAAACTGATTTAATCAGATGAGACTTATTTGCGGCATTGTTGTCTAGGAAATATTAAACAAGTCTCGTATATCCACACTTTTGAAGAGTGGATACTAGGACGGATTTGATCATATTCAAATGATGTCTACGAATCTAGTTTATTGGGAAACGTTCCTAAAACACCTTTTACTTGGTAAAAGTGTAAGTGCCATCGATCTGTTAGCCCTCGTTCATAGTGACGTAAGTGGGCCCATATCTAGCTAGACTAAAGGTGGATATGAACACTTCGTAACCTTTACGGATGTGGCATCGCGTTGTGGTTATGTGTTTCTTGTGAAACATAAATCGGAAATTTTTGATAAATTCAAAGAGTTTCGACACGAAGTAGACAATCAGATCGGCTAAAGTATTAAAACCGTCACGGTTAGACCATGATGAAAATACTTAAGCAATAAGTTTCTCGACTACCTGAAAGAGTATAATATTCTTTCATAGTGGACTCTTCCATGAATACCTCAATTTGATGGTGTGTCCGAACAGAGAAACCGAATTTTGTTGGACATGATAAGGTTAATTATGAGTCGCTCTGAGCTACCATTTTCCTTCTAAGGATACGCATTTAACAGTGCAATACTTATTTTGAATAAGGTTCCATGAAAATCTGTTTGACAGACTTCATATTAGATATGAACAGGAAAGAAACCGGGTTTTCTCATTCCTGAAGATTTGGGAATGCTGGGCATATGTTTGGATGATACCAAACTAGAACCCAAATCGGATAAGTGCCTAATTTGTAAGTTATCCTAGGGTAACCAAAGTATAGTACTTATACAACTCACAAGAGAACAATGTAATTATTGCTCGCCATGCGGTTTTCCTCAGAGGAATACCTATATGCAGTGGTAAATGGGAGGAAAGTAAACCTCGATGAAAATCAGAGTAACACTGTTCTAGGCACTGATTCCTTAACGGAACAAAACAGTTCATCAGGGATGAAACTGTACCACAATCTTCGAATACACAAGAACCGCGTAAGTCGGAGAGAGTCAGAAAACAACCTGAGAGGTATGGGTTTCTCATCTCACCTCATGAAGATGTCAATCTTATTGAGAAAGACGAACTGACTACGTATGAGGAAGTGATACAAGGTATCGACTCCCATTATGGCAAAGTGCCATGATGTCCGAAATGGATTCCATGTATACCAACCAAGTTTGGACACTGGTTGATGTACCGGAAGGCATTCTGCCTATTGGTACTATATGAGTCTTCAAGGAAGACATACATGGATGGCAACATACAACGTACTAAGCTAGGCTTGTAGCGAAAAGGTATCGTTATCAACATTGTGTCGATTATGACGAAACCTTTTACTTGTTGCCATGGTTAAATCCATTTGGATAATGCTTGCTAATGCTGCATGTTTCATTTATGAAATATGGCAGCGGAACGTCAAAATCGCTTTCCTTAAACGGAAACCTTTTGGAGGATGTTTATAACATCTTGACGGTTTTTTCGTATCGAAACGAGCAAACAAGGTTTGCAAGTTAATTTGATCCATTTATGGATTAAAGCAAGCATTGCGTTCTTGGAATTATCATTTTGATGTAATTATAATGGTATATGATTTAATTCAAAATGAAAATGAGTCTTGTGTATATAAGGAGGTTAGTAGGAGCGCACTCACAATGAATGTCCTATATAATGATGACATATCGTTTCTTGGAAATGACATTCCCATAATAAAATCGGTGAAAGCTTGGCTTTCATGAAAATTCTCTGTAAAATTCTTGGGAGAGATAACCTTTATTCTTGGAATAAGGATCTACTGGGATTGATCTAAAAGTTGTTGGCACTCTCCGAGAACTCGTACATTGAAATAAATATACGCGACCTGGTGTCTCATAAGCTTTGAGCATATTGAGTCACAATCAGGCCAATCCAAGTGATAGTCACAGGATTGAAGTTAAGAACATCCTTAAGTATCTTAGAAGAACTAAGGATGCTTTCTTGAGCTATGGAGAAGGAGAACTTGGAGTGACTGGGTTCACTGCTGCAAGTTTCCAAACCGACAAAGACGACTGTAAGTCGCAATAAAGGTACTATATAGTTTGAACAACGGAACAGTAGCTGGAAATCTTCCAAGCAAGATACTGTTACCGAATAAACAACAAAAGCGGAATATTGCTGCAGCTGAGGCAGCAATAGAAGCACTTTGGATCTTAATAATCCTAATCAGATTAGGAGTAGTTCTGTTAGCAGCTTAGCTAGGCTACAACACAGGCTAAAGAATTAATGGTCTCATCAACGATCCAAGTATATACTTCAACTATTCATCAAATTCGTTCGGATCATACATCGTGGCGATGTGATGATCGAATAAATCACATCAGATGATAACTTTGCATATTCGCTGACGAAAGCATTTTTTCTCAGCAGAAGTTTGAGCGAACCGTACATAGTTCAAGTGTAGGACACTTGAGTGATTGGCTATAGGCCAAGTGGGAGATTGTTGGACAATTATGACCCATAGCATCACTATTTGTACAGAACATGGTGTTGTTGTACAAATTAACTATGTGACAAAGGAAATTGCTCTTTTATCAGTTATAATTAGATTACCGAGATATATAAATGATAAAAGTCCATATGATTAGTTCCGGATTGATAAGATATGAGACAGTATCAATCCATGAAGGTTTAATCATTAAAACATCCCTAGTCGGAGTATTATCGAGATTGGACGTCGATAATACGGAATAGACTAGTATTACACTTGTGCGTGTTATGGGAGCATAACGACATAGTTATCATATATTTGGGTATTGGATACTCATGCAAGTGTAATAGGAGGTTGTGTTTACCGATGGTACGGAAACAGCTTCGCTCTGGATAGACCATCGGAATTCCGAATCAGGGTAGGTGTATTTGGTCTTAACCTGAGACTTGCACCACTAATACTTGCGACAATCAATATACTTTGGTTTTGGTCGTCCACGGCTTTAACCGGTTCTGTGTACGCCTCTTCTGGGTATATTGAGAATCGTAGTGTATTGGGTGTGATGTCAAGATGGAAGTATCACTCCAGTAATATTGAGATGATGGTCACGTAGGATACGGAAGTGATGCTCTTATATGCTGCAACTATCGGGATAATATGACTAGGTCATGTTTATCTGATTATAGAGACTAGTTACCAGAGATCCGATATGTGCTTCGTACGGGGCAGACAGAATTCCAGCCCTAGGCCTAGCACGTGACATCCGGTACTGGATCGCAATACGCAATACGACATATATTACGCCTGATATAGATCACATATTCCTTTAAGAATATTTCTGGAGAATTGGGTAGGCACGGTGCTTTGCTAGAAGCCAACCATGTCTTGTAAATCGGTAAAAACGTAGTACTAGGTACGTACGTGTTCGGATAGTCCGACAACCGGATTTACTGCCAACATATCCAGAGATCTCATGGGTCGCTTCCCGAAGATTCACTGATGACGTATGACTCGCACATTATTAATCTGGGATTAATTAGTAGAGAGAGAAAATTAATCTAGGATTAATTACGGAGATATTTTATCTGGGATAAATACTATTTAAAGGAAAGAAAAATTAATTTGGAATTAATCAATAAAATAATATATTCGATATATTATACGAAATTAGATTTCGACACGGAATTAAAATTTGATTTTAATTCGGGCAAACGAGTTAATTTAGAATTAATTCGCTAGCGACGTGAATAATAATTTTGCTAGGCATAATTATTTAATTAATTTGATTTAATTTACGTCGCAACGGAAAATTCGTTAATTCAGAATTAGCGAACCCGAGAGTGTTTGCGGGGCAACTCACATTTCAAATCGAGTGGGGCCCATAAGTCACATCATGCGTCACATCACTAGTCAACTTTATCACTTTAATATGATGGAAGTTGGTGGTTGGTGGTTGAGTGTGAAACACACTAGTGTGATGGCTTGAAAGACATTTACCATTTTTTATTACTTTGGTATTTGACTTTCATGAAGTGTAATTAGATTACACAATACAACACACAACTAATCTTCTTCTCTCCCTCACCTCACAGCCTTGGAGCCAATTTTCTCTCTGATTTCCTTCAATTGCCGAGAACAATAAGGAGAGGTAAAAGGGGAATTTTGTTGAAATTTTCTCCAATGCTAGCACATAAAGGGTCATTCAAATGTGCTAAGGAAACAAACCCTTGAGCATGGAATCATTTACAAAGCTTGGAGCTTGGAGCACACAAATGGGACCTTGGCCGAAACTTGGAGCACAAAAGAGGAGCTTGGCAGAGAATTTCAATGGAGCAAGGAAATTTTTTGTGTTCATGGCATCGCAAAGCCGATGAAAGTGAGTATTTCCGTAACTTTACTTTAATGTATTCACATATTTTCATAGCTTAATTCATCTTGGGATGACTTAGATAATTCCAATAGCGAACAGGTAATTTGTAGTTGATCCCACGATCTAGCAGTCAGGCAGTAACCCCCACGATCTGGCAAGTTATCAAAGCGCACAACTCATCAGTTAAATGCACGATCCATTAGTTACGCGCAAGCATGAAACATGGGAGTCCTTGAACCTAGGAAAGCAAAACCGCTCAAGCGGTTGACAAGACTCTTCATTATAAAAGGTCCAGGCATGGGAAGAGAAAGTGATGAAAATGAAGACTCATAATGAGCAAGTATTTTAATTTACTAGCTTTGTAATTTGTAGAATTGTAATTTGTGTGCTTGTGCCCCTTGGAGGTATTTTCATAGAATCAACACCCTTGATGGGACTTTGTCTCGGGAGATTTGGACCTTACACGCGCATTGACTAAAAATTGTGCAAACAGTTTTTGGCGACCACCGTGGGAGATTTGGTGCAAGAAGTGAAGATGCCTCCGAAAAGGAACACTCAGACTGGCTCAAATACAGATGAAGGGGGATTGGAGCAAACCAACCAGCCCCACGTCCCAACGGTAGTTGGCCATTTTGAGGGTCTAGTAGAAGCAAGCCGATATGACACTATGTGAGAGTTCAGCCCTACCGTGATTCGTGCCTTGTTCGGTGAATTCACCAGGATGTTATCGAACAAGTTGGGCTTCAAAATGCTCACATCATAGATAAGTTTACTTCGGCTAATAATTCGCATTACGAAAACATGGCCAAACACCTGAGCTCATTAAATGAGTTAATAGCCAAATGTGTGAACGATGGGACAATCCTACCATGGACTGGGGCTTTAACAGGTTCTGTGTACGCCTCTTCTGGGTATACTGAGAATCGTTGTGCATTGGGTGTGATGTCAAGATGGAAGTATCACTTCAGTCATATGGAGATTATGATCACGCAGGGATACAAAACTAGTACTCTCAAATGCTGCCGCTATCGGGATAGTATGACTAGGTCATGATTATCCGTTTAAAGAGACTAGTTGCTAGTGATCCGATATATGCTTTGTACGAGACAGACACAATTCCAGCCCCAGGCCTAGCATGTGACATCCGATACTGGATCGCAATACGCAATACTTCGTATACTACGCCTGATAAAGATTATATATACTTCGTTGAATATTTCTGGAGAATTGGGTAGACACGGTGCTTTGCTAGAAGCCAACTGTGCCTTGTAAATCAGTAAGAACGTGGTACAGGGTACACACGTGTTCGGATATTCCGACAACCGGATTTACTGCCAACATATCCAAGGATCTCTTGGGTCGCTTCCCAAAGATTCACCGATGAGATTTGACTCGAACAGAGAATTAATCTGGGATTAATTATGAGAGAGAAAATTAATCTGGGATTAATTACGGTAAGAATTAATCTAGGATTAATCAACATAGAGAAAATTAATCTGGGATTAATTGCGTCATGAGGTAATCTGGGATTAATTCGTGAAGAAGAGAGAACGCGATTAATTTGGAATTAATCGGTAAAAAAAATTTAATAATTAAATTGGATTTTTCTATTTAATTTATTTATTTGGGCTAAAATAATATGTTGGATATATTAATTGAAATTGGATTTCAATACGGAATTAAAATTGGATTTTAATTGAAGCGAACGAATTATTTTTTAATTAATTCGTAAGCGACTTTCGTAATAATTTTGCGAGGCATTATTATTTAATTAATTGGATTTAATTATGTCGCGACGGAAAATTCGTTTAGTCGGATTAAATGAACCGGGCCCAAAGTGTGTTGTGTAAAGCCAACTTGAATTTCGAATTCAAATTTGGGTGGGACCCACATCACTTACCATCACATGTCACCTTTTGGTGATGGAAGTGGTTGGCAACTTTAATTGTTGGGCATTAATCACACATCACACATTATTTAAAGTGTAGTTTTGGAAACAAAAGGTGACTATTCATTTCTCCAAAAAATTCTCTCCTTGGCCGAAAGTTTGCTTCCTAGGAGGGCAAATTTTTCTTTCATTTTTTGTTCTTTCTAGTAGATAAGGAGTAAATCAAGCTGATAGGGAAACTCACTCAAGTGTTGGAAACACTTTACAAAGGCTTAAAGCTTCTTCTACATCCATGAATTTTTGAAATCCTAAATCCGACCAATGTAAGTATTCTGCAACTTTCTTTGGTAAAATCACACACATATCAATGCTTAGAGATCATTGGCATGTCTAGGGCACTAACAATGGTATCAGAGCAGAATCTAAGCTTGATATGGATTCTAGGGTTGTAAACTTTAATTTGGGATTTTTTGCTTGGAGCTTGATTTGCCTAAATTGATTGTGTGGTTGTGATTATATGATGTTGACTTGGATTTGTGCATCTTTGGAATTGAGAAAAATTGGTTAGATAAAAAATCCCCAATTCCTATGTCATGGCCGAAAATTACCCTAGGTTGTTAATGGTGATTTTTTGAATTAGACAATTGGATATGTTAATTCGCATGAAATTGAATATTAATTGTTGATTTAATTGGATTGAAATCAAAATTGGATGTTAATTTCATGTATTGCCGTGAACTTGAGCATGTTGGAAAGTGTTGTATTTGCTTCAATTTGTTTTGGACATAAATTGGATATCTAAGCATGATTAATTTGATTAATTAATGTTTTGGAAATAATAGATTAATAAATTAATTGTGTTAATTACACTTGAATTAGATTAATATGTAATTTGGAATAATGCATTAATTTAATTTGTTATAATTGGGCTTAATGGGCTTGGTTGGGCCAAGTTTGGTTTATGACAATTGGGTTGGATCCAATTGGGCCTAAAACTATTTCCAAAAAGTCCAAATATGACAATTGAGCCTTTTAATAATTTAATTGGGCATAATGGGCCAAAATTGATTTTTGGGCATATGGTGATTCCTAATTGGGTCTTGGCTTTTGGGTTGGATCCATAATAGCCAAAGCCCACGCCTAAAGAATTAATTGAAAGCCCATTGAACTTTAATTGAATAGTATTGGATACTAATTGAGCCTTTGAGACCCATGAAGATTGGATTTGGAATTCAAGTCTAAAAGGCACTATTAATGTCACGACCCCCTCCCTAGGGCGGGCCCAACCCTAGAAAGAGGTCTGTGATCAACTTCAACTCGAGCACTCTATATGCCAAATCAACCAATTTAAAACACACAAATAATACATCACAAATTACAAACTCAATAAGTATACACAACCTTTATGGTTTACAACACAAGACTTTAAAAAAATGTAAATGACGACTCAAATGTCTGGACCAACCCGAAAATACAACTGTGGCACGTGGATCCAAATCTGGTACTGCTCCTGCTATTCTCGTGAACTACCTGAAATGTTTGGGGGAAGAGGGGAGTGAGCTTAAAAAGCTCAGCAAGTAAGCACTCATTCTCTCAACATGACCTCACCAACAAAATAAGTATATATATATAAGTAAATATATATATATATATATATATATATATATATATATATATAATATAATATATGAAAATAGCATATATTATAATATCATCTCATACAATCATCCCACAACAATACAAACATCCATCAAACATGGTTGCTAATCCGGGTTTACTATAACAGAGGATTGAAACCAATGGGAGAGTCCTCAATGACAAATCCCAAGGTTTCCAACCATATCAACTCGTAAAATGTGAGTGAAATATAATCAATAGGGGAGTCCCCGTACACCCCCAAATCAAAACCAATGGAAGAGTCCTCAATGACAGCTCCCAAGGTTTTCTATCATCTCATATCATCTGATGTATCATCACATCTCATCTCAAATCCGACCACCATTATACAAAACCGGCAGCATAACACAATCACATCTCACATCCAATCCATCAATCTCATCTCAATAATCATGATTTCATATTTATCATGCTTTCAATATCTCAATATTGTATCTCAACAAAATATATTTAATATAAATATACCATTATATTTATATATATACCGACTCTCACAACAACCATCAATCATCAAACAATATGTTAAGAGAATCACAACAGAGTGTACTTACCTCTATCCATGCAAAAGCTCTGAATAAATCTATATCCTCGCCAAGATCTGAAAAATGTAAAATTACGATAAGGTCCCTCAATTATACAAAATTACGATTTTACCCCTAAAGTTTCTAAATTTCCGTTTTAGCCCCTAAACTTTTCTAATAAGCCCAAATAGTCCTACAATTTGTAAACATTACTATTTAACCCATAATTAGCAGAATTTACAATTTTACCCTTTTAATTATGTAAATTTACAATTATGTCCAAAACTTTCCAATTCTATCATTTACACCCCCAAAATGATAATATCACATACCGAGCTCCAACGATCTCCAAACCTCTCAAAGAAAGATCCACTGGTCAACAAACATCTCAAGGATAACAGCAATGGCTTCGGAACTTGCTGATACGCTTAACGAGTCAAGCGGGCCCCACACGAAAATCGGACCCCACAACCAAAAATTGGGCCCCACAACCAGATACTATCAACGGTGAATATATATACCAAAATGCTCGTATTATTGAGAGTAACAATCTGATGCGATCGGATCGCCGATCCAACGGTCGGATATCAAATTCCAGTAATATTCCCGAATTGCCGGTAATTATAAAATGGAAAACAACCCAAACGATGTCGGAACTCGAAGTGACCACTGCCGTTGGAAAGATCTCGGCCTGAGAAACACTCACTCGCCGGAGGTGGCCGTCAAAAGTGACCAGAGACGGCTGGAAATTGCAGAAGAAACGGTGATGTATCGCTCCATTCCAGCGGCGCGTGGAGGCGCGTCCGGCGTCCTTTCTGCTCGTGCTCGGCAGATCTGGAAAGCTGACGACGGCAGATTTCAGGTGGTCCGTCGCGTGGCGGCTGATGGCCGGCGGTGAAGCGGCAGCGGCGGTTTGAAGTTGGCAGAGTATTTGGAAGAAAAATAAGAAAGAGAAAATACAAGAAAAGAGATGGAGAGAAAGAAAGGCTGAGAGAAAATGGGAGAGAGAAATTTTTTTTTTTAACAAACACGTCTGCCTCTCTCTCTCTCTCTTTTAAAATCTCTTTTCAAAGTGAAAAGAGTCAAAAGCATTTTTTTTAAGTATTACAATCTACCCACCTTACAAAAATTTCGTCCCCGAAATTTCTCATTCCTCAAATGGTTCTGGATATTTCTCATTCAAATCCTATTCATCTTCCCAAGTCGCATCCTGAATGTGATAATTAGTCCACAAAACCTTTCCAAAAGAAATACATCTGGATCTCAACTCTCGAATCTTTTGATCTCTGATCTCCACGGGCTGATCTTCGTATGTCAAGCTCTTGCTCAGGCACAACGGTTAACTTTCTAAAAGGTGACGATAGTCTGGTACGAACTTCGTTAGAACGAATATACGAATCACTTTATGAATCCCTTTCTAATCCCAATGGTAATGCTATATGATACGTCATTATTCATTATTAATTATTTTTTTTAAAATCTCTAAAGAACCATTACAGCTTGAAGAAAACATTCTCTTCCGGCCAAACCTCAATGCTCCCTCCCAATAAGAAATTTTTCAAGAATACTGTAGCCCCAATTTGGTACTCGAGATCATACCCCATACTGTTTGCCAAACTCTTCTATCGATTCTACTCAACCAACAGTCTCGCTCGGATTAATCTGATCCTTTCAGATATCAAATCCACCAAGTCTGAGCCATGAATCTGTCTGTCTCCAATCTCGTCCCAACAAACAAAAGTCCTAAATCGCCTCTCTCGTAAAGCCTTAAATGAAGTCATGTCGATTCTAGTCAAAAAGCTATAGTTATAGTCAAACTCGATCAAATACAATGTTCACGCCAACTTCCATTATGTCAAAACCACGATCTCAGCAAATCATCTAATGTCTGAATAGTCCACTCTGACTAATGATCAGTCCGAGGGTGGAATGAGGTGCTCGTAGAAATCTTCGATCCTATAGTCTTCAAGAAATTCTGTCAAAATTGAAAGGTAAATCCGACAACTCTATCTAATACAATCGTTATGGTACACATGTAACCGCACAATCTGCTCCACATACAGTTCTGCTAAACTCTCTGGTCGTCCCACATAACTCAAATAGCTAGAAATGAGTAGACCTACACAATCGATTCCCTACTACATACATTGCATCAAAACCATACCGCGTCCTCGACAGCCGTACCACAAAATCCATCACGATATTTTACCATGGCCACTCAGGTCTAGTTGAAGACTGGAGTATTCCAACTGGTTGTTGATGCTCTCCTATATCCTACTGACAAACTAAACACTGAGATATAAACACTTAAATCTCTCTCTTCATTCCCAACCTCCAATAAGTCTTCTTTAGATTTTGATACATCTTAGTGCTCTCAAATTCATATAATAATGATTATCGTGTGTCTCATCCAAGATCTCCCACTTGAGTTTTCTAGTTTATGGTATCACGACTTTATCACCAAATAGTTATGCATCCTCTGAACTCCATCTGTAAGTATTAGTCCCATTCCTCACAATCTCTGTTCTCCAATTTTTCCACATTGATCAAACCGCTTATGCTATAAAAAATCTATCTAACGATGTGGGTCGAATCTTCACATTTCAAGAATACCCCCACTATCGAACAATCCAAAAGTCAAACATATCAATATCATCTCCTTAAATATTCTCTGTCCAACTCTAAAAAATTAATCATATTCTTCCTACCATGTATCAATAACTATATTGACCTTTCTAAGATGATAATCAATAGTACAATCATAGTCACTTAGAAACTCTATTCAATGTGTCTATCTCCAAAATTCAAATATTTCTCAGTGGAAAAATATTTCAAGTCTAATGATCATAATACATCTCACACTCACCATCATATGAATAATGCCCCCAATTATTATCATTCTAACCTGTACCGCAACTTACAAACCAGCTATCATGTCTCCAAAAGAAAAAGGGCTCCACCAATGGGTCATACTCAAACAACATCTGTAAAGAGCTTTTGGAAGTTTACGCATAATCCATCATCTTAAGATTCCCACTACTAAAAAAAAGGATTTCCAGGTCCCTCATATTTCCGCTTTACATCTTATCATCACGATAATTATTATCCTTTCCAATTATGTATGAATACTGTGAAAGTATCTAATCATGGAGAATTATATATATCTCTTCCTATAAAGAGATGCTTGAGTTCTTAAGGAATTACTCAAATTTCTTTCATGGCATCCTCATCTGCCAATCCTAACCCATGTTCAAGGTCCGTCAGAGCTAAGGTGATATACCAAAAGCTTTGTAAATGGTCAGTCAAAGATCGTGCAATTATAGACTCTAAATATGTTCGAGACCTTTGGAGAGACATCTACGATTGTCTCAATGAAGCTCCGTCCGCTCTTTTACCTAAAGAGGTTGCAATAGATATCGTGGCAAGAGTTCCTACCAACTTCTTGAGATGGTGTTACATTCTTAGACCCATTTGGAATTGAAAAACAGATGGTTTAATCCAATACAAAAATAATTCTGCGATTGTTCACTGTGGATATCACAGATTCCATTCCACAGTTTTCATCAACAGCCATGATTTCTTCAATCATTGCCAATGGAGTCTCGGCACCTTGTTTGAACTCGGTTTCCTAAATGGATTTATTCTTGGACCAAGACCAATCCATCCCAACTATCCTGGTATCTCAGAAGCCAGCCTAAGTGAGCTTCCTCCCTTCATCAGTAATATTTTACATTGAGATGGTATAAACGACACAAAAGTATTACTGTCTGGATCGAAACCATTACTCCAGAATGGTCGGATGACTATTCGATCGTTTACCACCCAATTCATCTTATAAGAATCATACCATCACATCAACTCACTAATTGGAGACTCAGTAGTTGGCCATCTAGACCGAAGCTTAGAGCTTACTATGATTACGATGATATTTCCCCAGAAAATATTACTTTTCGTCAATCCTGTGATCTTAGAGCTCTCTCCGCAGACTCAATCCGTCGAAGTCTAGAAAGCAATACCAATGATATAGCTTGGCAACTCTTCACTACTATCGAAGAGTCATCTAGAAGTATCGTCCAAGGTTACAATAAAATCAAGTTTCCTGACAGTCTCGAAATCCAAATCATCGACGGCCTCATTCCAATGTCTCTACGTGCGAAACGTCAATGGGAATATTATCAATTCGAAGATGATCCTGTCCTTGCAACACAACCAAGTTGTTATATTCCATAATGTAATCATAAATCTTATATTTTGTTGATGCTTGGTAATAGTGTTTTTTCTTGCTCATACATAGTATCAACAAAGTCTTCTTTCTCATTTCTCGAACACCAAAGTTCTAATGTCTTCAACCTACTGACTCACGACGATATTACAACTGCACATGAAGTTCATATTAGGTACAACTATAAAAATCACGTCAGATACAACTACAGGAATAACGATGTGGGCAATTGTCGAAACTACTAGAGATACGGGTCTTAGAACCCTCGTTATCCTCAACAATCGACGAAACACCAGATAAAAGCTATATCAAATTCAAGATCTATCACTAAGTGTGAGGTCTTTCTACACTATTACAAGACATTCTCACGCACCGTCAGAATATACCCCTCCCACATTGATACACCAGTACCACGGCCACATCCAGACATTTTTCCACGGACACAAAACTACCCTTTTAATACCCTCATCTAATGCAACGTGTCTACAGAATCTAAAACCCTAAGCTCTGATACCAAATCTGTCAACGACCCCCTCCCTAGGGCGGGCCCAACCCTAGAAAGAGGTCCGTGATCAACTTCAGCTCGAGCACTCTATATGCCAAATCAACCAATTTAAAACACACAAATAATACATCACAAATTACAAACTCAATAAGTATACACAACCTTTATGGTTTACAACACAAGACTTAAAAAAATGTAAATGACGACTCAAATGTCTGGACCAACCCGAAAATACAACTGTGGCACGTGGATCCAAATCTGGTACTGCTCCTGCTATTCTCGTGAACTACCTGAAATATTTGGGGGAAGAGGG
Organism: Zanthoxylum bungeanum; assembly: GCA_019454045.1. Taxonomy (NCBI): domain Eukaryota; kingdom Viridiplantae; phylum Streptophyta; class Magnoliopsida; order Sapindales; family Rutaceae; genus Zanthoxylum; species Zanthoxylum bungeanum. Next base: position 5,374 of record SKCR01003392.1, on the reverse strand, counting down.
GAGTGAGCTTAAAAAGCTCAACAAGTAAGCACTCATTCTCTTAATATGACCTCACCAACAAAATAAGTATATATATATATATATATATAAGTAATATATATATATATATATATATATATATAATATATGAAAATAGCATATATTATAATATCATCTCATACAATCATCCCACAACAATACAAACATCCATCAACATGGTTGCTAATCCGGGTTTACTATAACAGAGGATTGAAACCAATGGGAGAGTCCTCAATGACAAATCCCAAGGTTTCCAACCATATCAACTCGTAAAATGTGAGTGAAATATAATCAATAGGGGAGTCCCCGTATACCCCCAAATCAAAACCAATGGAAGAGTCCTCAATGACAGCTCCCAAGGTTTTCTATCATCTCATATCATCTGATGTATCATCACATCTCATCTCAAATCCGACCACCATTATACAAAACCCGGCAGTATAACACAACATCACACATCAATCACAATCACATCTCACATCCAATCCATCAATCTCATCTCAATAATCATGATTTCATATTTATCATGCTTTCAATATCTCAATATTGTATCTCAACAAAATATATTTAATATAAATATACCATTATATTTATATATATATACCGACTCTCACAACAACCATCAATCATCAAACAATATGTTAAGAGAATCACCACAGAGTGTACTTACCTCTATCCATGCAAAAGCTCTGAATAAATCTATATCCTCGCCAAGAATCTGAAAAATATAAAATTACGATAAGGTCCCTCAATTATCCAAAATTACGATTTTACCCCTAAAGTTTCTAAATTTCCGTTTTAGCCCCTAAACTTTTATAATAAGCCCAAATAGTCCTACAATTCGTAAACATTACTATTTAACCCATAATTAGCAGAATTTACAATTTTACCCTTTTAATTATGCAAATTTACAATTATGTCCAAAACATTCCAATTCTATCATTTACACACCCCAAAATGATAATAATCACATACCGAGCTCCAACGATCTCCAAACCTCTCAAAGAAAGATCCACTGGTCAAAAAACATCTCAAGGATCACATCGATGGCTTCGGAACTTGCTGATACGCTTAACGCGTCAAGCGGGCCCCACAACGAAAATCGGACCCCACTACCAAAAATTGGGCCCCACAACCAGATACTATCAACGGTGAATATATATACCAAAACGCTCGTATTATCGAGAACAACAATCTGATGCGATCGGATCGCCGATCCAATGGTCGGATCTCAAATTCCAGTAATCTTCCCGAATTTCCGGTAATTATAAAATGGAAAACAACCCAAACGATGTCGGATCTCGAAGTGACCACTTCCGTTGGAAAGATCTCGGCCTAAGAAACACTCACCGCCGGAGGTGGCCGTCAAAAGTTACCGGAGACGGCCGGAAATTGCAGAAGAAACGGCGACGTATCGCTCCCTTCCAGCGGCGCGTGGAGGCGCGTCCGGCGTCCTTTCGGCTCGTGCTTGGCTGATCTTGAAAGCTGACGACGGCAGCTTTCAGGTGGTCCGGCGCATGGCGGCTGATGGCCGGCGGTGAAGCTGCAGCAGCGGTTTGAAGTTGGCAGAGTATTTGGAAGAAAAAAGAAAAATTAAAATAAAAGAAAAGAGATGGAGAGAGAAAGAAAGGCTGAGAGAAAATGGGAGAGAGAGAATTTTTTTTTTTTTAACAAACACGTCTGCCTCTCTCTCTTTTAAATCTCTTTTCTAAGTGAAAAGAGTCAAAAGCATTTTTATTTTTTTTTAAAGTATTACAATTAAAAGTGTAATTATTTAATTTGGAATTAAATATGAATTAATATTGGATACAATTTAAATTAGATTTAAAATTGTAGTTCGATATAATTCCAGAACACTTACTTTGAGTATTTATTCTTAAACGAGTTGGACTCGTGCAAATCAAACGTTGTATGAATATTGGATGGTCATTAATTCAAAGATTAATTAATTGGATTAGATTGATTGAATAACATGCTTTGTGTGAATACTTGGATGTATTGATGTATTGAATGAATAATGTATATCAGATGGATATTAGATGGGTTAGGGCAATTTTGGAAATTATTGTAATAAATTTAGGAATTTATCTAAATTGGACCTGCGTGTCCAGCCTATTATCTCTATTCTCTTTGTATTTCTCTTCTCACCAATTCCCCTCAATGCAAATGAGGTTTCTTTTAGTGTTATGTAATTGGGTAGAAGTATGAATAGTGCTAGCGGGAGAGAGAAAATGAAGAGATTTGTTCTAGGAACAAATTGTTTTATATATCCATCCACATATCATTATTAATTTATTTCGTGCCTTATTATGCTTTTAGAATGATGTTTAAGGGTGTATGATGAGACTTAATCAAAGATAATAAATTGGGTGCCAATTTACGCGAAAAAGCCTCACTTAAATATTAAGCGTTTTCCTTCCATTGAGTGGTTCTCTCTCAAGATCCAAGATTGGCATTGGTTTGTTGGCCAAAGTCAAGATCAATGTCCATCGCGGATGTGTTTGAACCACGAAAGCTTTGTTACATATCGCATGTCTTGGGCGGTTGTGACTTGTTGGCCAAAGTCAATGTCACTTCTAGTTCATCGACGTGGATTACGACGCTTTCCCACTGTCAATGGGTCGGCTTAACTGGAATCATTAAGTTTGTTGAGCCAAAGCCAAGACTTAGTTGATTCAGAGGAAAATATTAGGAAATATATATTGGATATATATTTTGGACTTGGAGGTCCACCTACCGGATCTAGGAATTGGATGGGATCCAATTGATCTTAGAGATCTACCTAGTTAAGTTTCATACAGCTTGTTGGCCAAAGTCAAGGTTGTGTGTTTTTTAACGGGATCCTAGCCCACTAGGAAACTAGGTTTCCCGAGTACTCCACAGAGGGTTAGAGGCTCGCCGAAAAATAGTGGGTGGCAAGTATTAAATTTGCAATTTCGTTTAAATACTCCCAATACACGCTCTTTTATTTTATTTATCGTTGTTATAAATATATTAGTTGGACTAATATTTAATATTGCTTTCTTTGAACAGTTAGACTGTACAAGACACTACTCCACTTGTAGTTGGTCATATAGTTGGACTATAGTAACCATTATATTTTGAGTGTACCCAAAATCGTTGATTGGATAGTAGGTTTATTGCAATCGAGATGGCTGGAAAGATTAGCTTCAAAGGACATAATCCTGGGTGAAAATGTCTTTAACGGCGTAAATTTTCCAGATTAGGAAATGAATCTCAGGATAGTCCTGGGAGCTGAGAATTTACTCTATTGGATAGAGAATCTTCTCAGGCCCTGAGCCCGAAGTTGAGCAAATAGTAGAGCATGAGCTTAGGAAGACTCATCGTGATGATAACTTTAGTGCTCAATCCGTTATGCTTGCCGCAATGACTCCTTAATTTCGTTGTCAGAACTAAGGATTAGATCATTATACCATGATGTTGAAATTAAAGGATCTTCATAGATCTAACCTTAGATCTTGGAAATACGAATTGCAAAAGAAGCTCTTTCGCTAACGTATGTCAGAGGGTACATCTGTCGAGCACTAGGTGTCACAGATGATTGCTGACATCGAATAGCTAGGTTAGTTGGGCATTACCTACGAGGCCGAGACTTCCATAGATTTGATCTTACAGTCTCTGCCCGAATTCTGGGGCGGGTTCATCATGAACCAAGAGAAAACTCTTAGAGAGTTAATGGCTATGCTCAAAGAGGCAGAGCCAGAGCTTCCAAAAGGGCAAGAAGCGCAAGGCGCATCTTACTTCGACATCCCAGAAGGCCAAGGCTTGGCCGAAGGCTTCTAGGGTGTGAAGAAAAGGGCAAAGGCAAAATCGTCACAGTCTTCTGGGAAGACAAATTACATATCCCAAGATGTTTGCCTAAACTATGGCAAAAAGAGTCACTGGAAGCGACAAGGCAGACATGAAGGAAGTGAAGACGGGCAAGGCTCCGACTTCATGTATGTTTGTTAATTTAATAAACGTGTCCACTACTGGTTTTAAAATTGGATTTTTGATACTGGATGTGGTACATACATATGTACTGATGTACGGGATCCGCTGATTAGCAGGAGACTCGCTTCAGATGAGATCGACCTGCCAGAAACATGACGAGAATCGTTGTTTTGGCTGTGGGAACCTAAGTTTTGGAACTGCCCTTTGGGCATGTACTTAAATTAGGAAACTATTATAATGTACCTAATTTGACTAGAAACATTATCTTTATATCTAGTTTAACCCGTTGTGAGTAAACCTTTATTATCCAGAACACTGGGTGTTTTGTTTATAAAGATGATATTGAGATATACAAATTAGATGTGAATAACAGTATTTATATTTCGAATATAAATGAATCTCAAACATATAACATGACAACCAAAAGCTCAAACTAAGTAAATCATATGAGACTTATTTATGGCATTGTCGCTTGAGACGCATTAACAAGACTCATATATCCACTCTTTTGAAGAATTGATACATGGATAGATTTGATCCTAAATCATATGACGTATGCGAATCTTGTTTATTAGGCAAAATGCCTAAAACGCCTTTTAGCGGTAAGGGTGTACATGCCACCGAACTATTAGCCCTCGTTCATGGTGACGTATGTGAGCCCATGTCTAGCTAGGCTAGAGGTGGTTATGAATACTTCGTAACTGTTACAGATGTTGCATCGCGTTATGGTTATGTGTATCTTATGAAACACAAGTCGGAAACTTTTGATAAATTCAAAGAGTTTCGACACGAAGTAGATAAACAGACTGACAAAAGTATTAATACATTACAGTTAGACCGTGGTGAAGAATACCTTAGCAATGAGTTTCTAGATTACTTAAAAGAATATAGTATTCTTTTACAGTGGACTCCTCCCAGAACACCTCAATTGAGTGGTGTGTCCGAACGGAGAAACCGAACTTTATTGGACATAGTAAGGTCAAGGATGAGTCACTCTGAGCTACCAATTTCCTTCTAGGGATACGCATTGAACAATGTTATACTTATTTTGAATAAGGTTCCGTCAAAGTCTGTTGGACTGACTCCATATGAAATATGGACAGGAAAGAAACTGGGTTTCTCATTCCTGAAGATTTAGGGATGCTCGGCATGTTAAACTTTTGGATGGTACCAAACTAGAACCCAAATCAGATAAGTGTCTATTTGTAATTGGTTATTCTAGGGAAACCAGTGAATATTACTTATATAACCCACAAGAGAACAAGGTATTTGTTGCTCTCCATGCGGTTTTCCTCGAAAAGGAATTCCTATATGTAGTGGTAAGTGGGAGGAAAGAAAACTCGATGAAAATCAAAGTGATTCTATCTTCAAATCCTTACGGAACACCAAATTCCTTACGGAA